>VDFB02175178.1:0-12756 GCA_007258455.2 Sequoia sempervirens | reverse complement strand
CATCATGATGTTGAGATATTTTGATGAGACCCATGTCACTCATACATAGAGGGAAGGTAATTCCCTTGCTGATTTTTTTGCTAACAAGCCTATCAATCTTAATAATTTCAAAGCCTGGGAGGAGGAATCTTCCATTCTTGAGAAGGCTAATCTTTTATTGTGAGATGATAGCTAGATTTGGGCTTGTGATTTGGGGTGATCAATTAATTATTCCCCCCTTGATTATCACATGTTTTATGGGTTATGTTTTTTTCTCCTATCCTTGTGTTCAATTGTATCCCTCACAAGTTTTCCTAGTTTTAATTTCTATTACTATTTGTATTTCTTTTAAAATGGGTGGAGATATGAGTAGGATTGAGCCCCATATCCCATGGTAAATGGAAAAAAAAATGTAGAGTCTGGTGGATTCTTAGACATGGGAATTCACACCGAGTTCACAGGCACTCATGGTTAAGGACAATGGAAGCCCTATGAAGTTTGCGAGCACCATTTTTGCATAACAAGCGCTTGAAGGTAAATGTGGTATGGATTTTAACATCAATGAAGAGTTTATCACTTTCATTACTAGTTTATCAATAGAGGGGCATAAATTCTACAAAGAAAGGAAGAGTAATGAAGATGTTATGGACCAATTTTTTAAGGGAAATGAGAAAGATGATCTGATGAAGCTTCCTTCACAAGGATATGAATGACTCTCTCTTAAGCACATTTGGTCCAATGTAGCCAAAGTTATAATGCAACATGTAACCCTTGATGGTTGGTTTTCTGCTATTTTAGCACATCATTTTACTTTGATCAACCACTTTAAACATGACAAGTACATGTTTCCTTCTCTTTTTTTCTTCTTTCTTATTTAGAGGTTTTAGTCTATACCCACCTCAAGAATCATAGGTATTCTATGTGCCATGAAGGGCTCATCCCACTCATCATGGAGCATGTGAGAGCTAACATCCTAGCTAAGTCATTTAAGGGTAAAGAGAAGATCATTAGTGATGATTTATTCCTCTTCTAGTTTAGATACTAGTGTTGATGGTGATGAAGAGTGGAAGGTGAGGATGATAATATTGTTGGGGTATCCCTTCCTATGGCCCCTTCCTAGAAAATGAAAAAATGGAAATCCAATGAAGAAAAGGACCTACCAAGAAATTAGTCATGCATAGGTCGCATTCCTCATGGGTCCTTATCCGGGTGGGATGAAACTACAGAATTCTTTTGAGTGGCTGGTGACCAGGGCAACCAAGAAGAAAGTTGAACTTGATGGTTCAGATTCTAAAGATTCTAGGAAGGATGAGGATGAGAATTCCTTTTAGTTGGGGGACAATGTAGATGAGGGGGTTCCTTGGAGGGCCTCAAAAAGACTTGCTAAACTACATAGGTCGATGTCTAAAGGTTGTGGGAAGGGTGAGAAATTGGAATTGGAATAGGTAAAGGTCGCTACTGATAATGTCATTGATGTTGAGGATTTCCCTACTCATCAATCTCCTCTCCATATGGACATTGATGGGGATAAACTTAGTGAGGATGCTTTGGGTGAAAGGTATGTGCAAGAGGTTGTGGGTGAGAATCTGACCCTCGACAAGCCAAAGATTATAAATGTTAATCCTTTGTCTAAGGATTTTTCCTATCTTGATGATGATAACACTACTATGTATGAGCTGCTGGACATGACCAGGTCTGGCACAACATGTACCTTTAAAATTTCTAAATGAGTGTTGAAGGAGTTCAACAACGTCAATATTAAAATCAAGGGCTTGAAAGATAACATGACTAATCAACCAAAAGGGTATTCCTCCAACCTACTCATTGAGAGGTTGGTGGATTTGGAGTGCTCCTTTTTTGATTTCAAAGCCCAGTGTGAAAGATGCCTTGGTGTATTGGAGGAAAGGATCAAGGAAATGAATGAGGATATCAAAAAGCTCCCACAAATTAGTCATAGCTCTATCAAAAATAGTGCAGAATCTCTCAAGGTTCTCTTTGACAAAATCAGCTAGCTCCATGAGGATCAAATGTATTTTGTAGACATGTTTGAAAAGGATCAGACTTCCAAGGGAAAGGGTAAGAATAATGTCAAAGAGGAGGCTAAACGCCCGAGCACTAGAATGAGGGGGAGCCTAAGGGAGAGTTTTGAAGAAGAAAAATAAGAATTGTTGGATGCGATTAACCTGCACTACAATTAGGAGATTGAGGTGGCCAATACTCTGAAGAATTTGAAGTGATTTCTTAGTCTATTTTTGTTCTGTTGTGTCTCTCCTTTCCTGCTATTTGTTCACTATTTCTTGGCTAGGTTGGTTGTTTCTTATGCTTTATTGTGTCTTCTCTTTCTTAACAGCATTTTGATGTAATGTGATGTAAAGTGTTTCAAGTTCCTTCAAAACCTGATTTTCCCATATAATAAAAAATGTAGATTAGTGGATGATTTGAGAGAGTGAATGAATTCAATTTGGTGTAAAATAAAGTGATAGATTTTGAAAACTAGGGTTACTTGTAGAAGAAGAAACCTAGTAAGATTTATAAAGAACAATATATTTATAGTTTTTAGATTTATATTTGGATTAAG
Source organism: Sequoia sempervirens (assembly GCA_007258455.2). Lineage (NCBI taxonomy): Eukaryota > Viridiplantae > Streptophyta > Pinopsida > Cupressales > Cupressaceae > Sequoia > Sequoia sempervirens. The sequence continues at coordinate 10,199 of VDFB02175178.1, read as the reverse complement.
AATGAATCTAAACAAGTAAGAATTTAGTTAGTATTTTGATGATATATCTTTCATTTTATAAAACTCTTTTAATTTAGGTTGGAAAGAATTGAATAGAAAAACCTAGTTACATGATTCCTATGAAAACAATACTTAAATCTTATGGGGGATCTTCATTGGAAAAATATATGTGTTTTCTATGATTTTAATATTAGTATAATTATGATTGAAGGACATTAAACATGTTTTGAATGAATTCAGATTGGAAAGATGGGTGCAACTACAAGCTACTAGTTGAGTAGAACTTGTGTTACATTCAACAATAATGATTATCTTGATTAATTCACTACTTTATTAATGTATAATCATACATGAAAACCCACAAATCTAAAAAAACCAATCACATAAAGTAAAATTCACAACATACATTTGCAACAATGGACAAATATAAAATAATTATTCCAAAATAGCCAACACCATGTAAACATCACTTTTAACATGAAATACATATTTGACTAAAATATTTAAAACATGCCAAATATGATAATCCATAGATTTCACAAGACCTTATAACTCTATTAGCCTTAAATTTCTAAAATACACTCTAGATCATTTGAAATACCAAAATGAATTGCTACTCGCATCTGTTACTTTAAAATATTTTTTCAAATGATGCCATATGTCTCTCTACAAAGCTAACATACATCCCATATTACATATATCCTTGCATTAGCACAAGAAATAAAACCAACATGCATATATCAATAAAAAAAATCACAAACACGTAAAACCAAATATACATTAAACATACACCATACATACAATGTCACAAAAGAACAAAAATGAAGGATATTAAAAAATAGAAATAGAGATGAAGGTATTATTTGTACCTGAGCTTGAGAGGACATGGATTTACAAAATAAATCCAGCCAGCTTCCTCCCTAGGAACAATGTGCAGGCCTATTTACAAACAAAAAATATTATATTGTATTAGCTGGAGTAGCTCATATTTAAGCAATCCAACGACTAATTTACAAAAGGTTTGTGATGCAATGAAAAAATGGTTTGCACGATAGCCAAGAGAAAAAGCATACATGCTCCAATAATAGAAATAGTTCTCCATGGACTTGAACAATGTTCATCTACAAATTCAGTGATGATTACCTTAATTTTGCTAATTCTGTTGAAGAGATCAACCACTTCTTTGTCACTTCTCATGTGGCTCTTGATAATTCCAACTTTCTTTAACAAAAAGACATCTCTTTCACTATCAATCAAATCACACATGAGAAGAACGTACCTTGATATCACATAAGTTTCATCCACCTCACATATTTCCAATGCCATAAGATTCTATAGGAGGGTTTCAATGCTATTGGAGTTTCTAATTTTGGGAAGGTGAAATTTGTTCTTCTTAATTCTGATCTCCTTAAAGTTTCCCTTCACCTTTGTGAATTTTATCCTAGCATGGCTTAATTCAGAAGCTAGTGGAATTATAATCTCTAGTTTGGAAGGATAATATTTCTGGGCAAAATCTTTATTGGGATTAGATGAATTATGACCAACATACAGATTAAATCCTAAAGATGCCCACTTTCTTGTGCATGTGGAATTCCCTTCTGTAGTCAAGGGGCTATCTCCTTAAATGGGTAGAGCAACCTTGCTATTTAGGCACCATCAAAAAATTGGCAGAACCCACTAAATGCGCTTGCTTCACCTCTTTTAAGCTCCAATTCTAATATCTTAAGCATAACAGAAAGAAGAATTTGGTTCTCCAACATTAGAATGTCAATTATTGTTGGTGTAACGTTGACTATATTTATGTATCCCAATCCTCGTAGTATAACAGTTCTTCTATTACTCCCACTACTCCCTCTTTTGGTATCGACTATTGCATGCTACCTCTTCCATGATGAAGTTAATGCCTTTCGCATGTGGTTTGTGTATATTGACTATTTTTATTCTTGGAGTGGAGTTAATTGTATATAGTTGTAGGAATAGCAGTGTGATGAATAATACATAGTGAGTTATAGATGTATTGTATGTGGATGATTTGATTTTGGATTTTAATATATATTTCAACTCTTCTCAATAATGGCCATTTTGTAGTGAACCACATTAAAACTTTTCGGCTTTTTCTTTGCATCCACGAAAGTTTCTGCGTTTGATTTTATTTCCATTCACCTGGTCTATTGTTCTTTGCTCAACACCGGTACTGGCAAAGCAGCTTCCCAGAAAGAAGCTTAGTTGGGAATATTGAGAAATCAAAAGAACGGAAATAGCCAAAACGGAAAACCGAGAAGTTTTATGGGCATACTCTTAATGCGGAAAGTTTAGATGAATCAACGCTAATTCAAGCAGATTTCACTACATTGATCGTGTCCGTGCCAGAAGGTTCAACATTACCAGGAGGTATCTTTGGGACAAGGCTAAAAGGGCCACTATTTTTCCTCATTGTCGTCCAATATCCTTCAACATTTTAGAATTGAGGAAGAATCTAAAGAGCTTATATTAATCTTAGATATGCGGCGTTAATGACATCGACATCAAACGCATCACCATGAAAAAGTTACAATTTAAAATGAGAGAAGATCGCTATCAAACGCATCAATGAATCAATAATTCCTGGCCAATTCAATTGATTTCCCTGATACCAATCTAGATTGATGAAATCCAGCAATATTGTTATTTATGTTCCCTTACCAACAGCCATTGAAGAGTGGATACGCGAAAGACCCGCTATAAAACCAAATTGATTATTTAAATCAGCTGAAGACATGAGGATGAAAAAATAAAAGAATCCCTCTATATGGTGATGCCTCGATTTTCGCTGCGGCACTGGAAATAGAGGCATGGCCTAGAGAAAAATAATAATAGAAGAAGGTCTAAATCTGCCAAAAGATCAAAGTCCAAAGGAAAAAATGGAGAATGTTGGTTTTGTGGCAAAGTGGATCACACAAAAAAGAACTGTTGGAACTACAAAAAGGCACAAGAGAAGGTGAGCACTAACAAAGCCAACACAACATATGAAAAAGATGAAGGTGTTCTGGTTTGTTGGCAAGTGACACTACTGCAGATTCGTGGGTGCTTGACTTTGGTGTCTCTTTTCATGCTACTCCATGTCGAGGTGCTTTCACAAATTATCAAGAAGGTATGTTCAAATTTTTTTTTCTTGGTGATAACAAAGAATGTGAAATCATAGGAAAAGGTGATGTGATATTGTCATTAAAAAATAGAAATAAATGAATTTTGAAAGATGTGAGACATGTTACCACATTGAAATGGAATCTCATCTCTGTAAGTCAACTTTATGCTCAAGGGTGTGATTTCAAATTTTCTTTAGATACTTGGAAAGTAACCAAAGGTGCATTGGTGCTTGCAAAAGGCTACAAATTGGGTAGTGTTTATGTGTTAGAATGTCATGGTGAAGTGGGAGTTGCAATGATAGTTGTGGAAAAGAGCTCAGACCTTTGGCATAAGAGGCTCAAACATATGAACCAAAAGGGACTTGAAGCTATGTTACGGAGGAATCAACTTCTAGGTTTGAAGTTTGTTGATTTAGAGTTTTGTGAGCATTGTCTCCATGAAAAAGAAAGGTGAATTAGCTTCCTGAAGACCGATCATAATAAGAAAACATCACCCTTAGAGCTTGTGCATTTTGACATTTTTAGACCTACGAAGGTAACATCTTTTGGAGGTTCAAATTATTTTGTCTCTTTTATTTATGATTATACTCAAAAAGTATGGGTATACATGCTAAATAGAAAATCAGAAGTCTTTTCAAAATTTTAAAATTTCAAACCACTGGTAGAGAATCAAACTAGGCACAAAATCAGATGCTTGCAAATTGATAATGGGGGAGAGTATTGTTCTTTGGAGTTTGATGGTTTTTGTGTAGATCAGGGTATTTCACGAATCAAAGTAGTCCCATTCACTCCTCAAGAAAATGACATAATTGAGAGGATGAATATAACCATTCTTGAGAGGGCTCGATGCATGTTGTCCAATATAGGCCTAAGCAAGGAGTTTTGGGAAGAGGTAGTTAACATAGTCGTATATCTCATCAACAGAAGCCCCTCATCCAGATTGGATTATGATATGGACCCGAAGAAGTTTGGTTGGGAAAATGGATTTCATTTTCTCATTAATACAAGTTTTTGGCTGTGAAGTCTTCACCCATGTCCCCAAGGAAAAGCACATGAAGTTGGATTCTAAGTCCCAGCAATGCATATTTGTCGGCTATGATGAAGAGCAGTATGGTTTTCGCTCATGGAATCTTGTCACCAAGCATCTTGTGTAGTCATAATATCGTGTTTAATGAGAAAGTTTTTCTTGCTCTGCAAAAATAGGGGACATCATCAAATGAGTACATATAGGTTGATATGTTTGATAATGGCAATAAGGATATTAAATTAGTTCAAATGTATCCTCCCCTTGTTACCATGACTTTGGGAAATGTTATGTAGCCCTCAAATGTTTCATCGCTTCCATCATGTGTGTAGCCTCCATCTTCAACAATTGGTACACTGCATTCAAATGTTTTACCACAACCTATAGATGGTCAATCACTGCCTTCAAATATGTTTGACAACCCTTCCTATATCTCTTTGCATCCTTCATTTGCTTCTACATATCCTTTTGGAAGTGAATCATTTCCTTTAGTACATACAACACAACCTTTAATGATTATACATGACCTCAATTAGTTCAAAAACATCCCTTACATAATGTCACAGGCTCTTTTGGAGATAATGCATAGCCTTTAAGATACCACACATAGCTTGGTCAAAGCCTTAGTGAAATCGGAATGCGCAAACAAATTAATCCGAACCCCACCTGTAACCGTGAACAACAGACCTTCAAAACATTTTACCGAATGCCCATTTGCAAAACCGAAATTTGTTAAAATGACCTGAGGATCTTTTGTTTGTTTGAACTGGAAAGGGAATGTGCAAATATTACAAATTCCGAGAGCCAAGAAGCAATCAAAGCTTTTAGAGGTAACGTATAGACATTTTACCGATATAGAGCCTTTGCCCAAACCAACATACAGTATTAGTCATGATCAGCGTACCACGCAAGTTCAAATCTCTAAATCAAGAGCGGTCAATCCAGTGCCAGCTTCAAACTAAACTTCGAATTTACTTTGTTTCGCCTCGAATTTAATCAGTCGCCAACCCTTTCAAACGCGCTCAGTGCCATATAAAACCCAGAAGCGTGATGGTGCTTTATGTGATGAAATGAAACGGCCCCTTTGTGGCGTTTCAAATGACAATTTCGGATTCTGATGAAGCTCATTTCAACCGATATGTTTCAGCGTATATTCAATGAAAGAAGAAGGAAAACATCACCGCGAGCCTGATGGCGTAAGCGCTTCGGATCATTAAAGTAAGATTTTAAATCTAATGAAATATTCTCACTCTTATGTTCGACCACCATTCTGGTAGCCCTGTACGCTTTACGAATTTGTGGATCTTAACTTGAGTACCGGACGTCAAAACAGAACTCTTTCAGCGGAGTTCAGCCGCCTTTATAAAGATGCGCAATCGATTACACGCCGCAACCGGCGCCACAATCTGAGGTGGGTCAGCGAAGTTCCCAAAGCAAAATGGGTGGTTGCAAGTTTGATAGCTTCATGGCTGAGCATAAACTCATTTGCTATGAATTTGATCCATGTCTTTACTTCAAGTGGCTTGCAAATGGTGAGCTTGTCATACTTTTACTTTATGTTGATGACACGTTTTTCACTAGTAGCAACATGAGGTTTGTTAGGGAATTGAAGCAACATTTACCTCAATGATTTTCTATGAAAGATTTAGGGGAACCCAAGAGGATTCTTGGCATGACAATAATCAGGGATAGAAAAAAGAGGAAAATTAGATTGTCTCAAGTGACGTATATTGACAAAATCTTAAACAGGTTCAATATGAAGAATGCAAAACCTATTAGTATTCCATTGGATGATCATTTTTGGTTGTCATCAACTATGGGTCCTACAAATGACGAAGACTGAGAACACATGAAGAGTGTTCCTTATTCATCTACAATGGGTAGTCTCATGTATGCCATGGTTTGTACTCATCTGGATATTTCCCATGTAGTGGGAGTTGTGAGCAGATTTATGAGCAATCTAGGAAAACCTCATGGGTAGGTGGTACAATGGACGTTCAGGTATCTCAAAGGTACTTTAGATCATGCTTTGTGTTTTGGAGGATAGGATACTCAATTGCGGGGGTATGTTGACTCCGATATGGCTGGAGATTTGGAAAAACGAAGGTCTACAACTAGGTATGTGTTTACATTTGTCAGGGCTCCAATTAGTTGGATTTCATATTTGCAACATGTAGTTGCACTCTCTTCCACTGAGACTGAATACATTGCTCTCAACGAAGGAGCAAAGGAGATGATATGGTTACAATGGTTATTGGACAAATTATGGTGTACACAATCAGTTCTTACTCTCTTTTGTGATAGAAACAACACTATTCACTTGGCAAAGAGCTATGCTTTCATAATCACACCAAACACATAGATTTGAGATATCATTTCATTCAACATCTACTTGTAGAGGGTAAGTTGCACGTAATGAAGATTGACACAAAAGTAAATCCAACGAATTTTTTGATGAAGATTATTCCAAGGGAGAAGTTCAAGTTCTATAGGACTTATCTTGCCTTGTTAAGTTCTGACAATAAGCCTAGGGTGGGGGATATCTCTGGGCAACTCTCTTGCATCTTGGATTGGACTTCAAGTGGGAGATTGTTAATGTAATGTTGACTATTTATATAGCCCAATCCTCGTAGTGTAACAGTTTTGCTATTATTCCCAGTACTCCCTCTTTTGGGATCGACTATTGCATGCTATCTCTTCCACGATGAAGTTAATGCATTTCGAATGCAATTTGTGTATTGACTATTTTTATTCTTGGAGTGGAGTTAATTGTATATATCTATAGGAACAAACGTGTATAATATATAGTGAGTTGCACATATATTCTATGTGGATGATTTGATTTTGGATTTTAATACAAAGAGCTATCCCCTACTCAGTGTGGTTGTAGCCATTTGATGAACCATGTTAAAAAACTTGGATTTTGTCTTTTGCATTTGTTCTGAGTTTGCTCATCTTTGATTTATTTTATTTGTTGTTGTTTGTATTGTTTTTTCTTTCGCTCAATAGTTTTTATGGGATATTCAATATATTCAATAGTATTTTGATTAAAAAGACAGTGATCCAAATTTGTGCTACCATTCAAGGCCCTTGGGATCTCTAAGATAAAATAAGCATCCAATGTGAGCATCCATGCAAGATAATTATCATCAAACTAGATTTGTTATTGGTAGCATTTTATTATTGTGAGAGCCAGAGCGAGAATTGGTCCTATCACTTATTGCTCAAATTCCATGTTAGTTATATAACAACTGGCAAATATCTTCCGTGTTGCATGCATTTTGTGATTAAGCATTTCAGAAAGTGGGGTGTCATGATGAAGTGGGCCTAATGACACCATTTGTGGAACATATGTGCTATCCTTTAGTTGGACAAGGAATTTATATATAATGTTAAGAGGATTTGAGAAAAATGGATAAGATTTTTGTAGATTTGTAAAGACAAAGAAACTAGACAATATTATGGAATTGATTATTATTCAAATAAATAACATATTGGTTAGAAAAATAGTACATGCGAAAAGGTTTTTATTTTTAAGTTGAAACAAATGCAAATTTTAATAAGGCATCTTGTTCATTCATCACATGTGATTATCATTGTGGGATTCCTTTTGGTCCATTGATTAATTCATTATTTAAGGATTTCATAATAACATTTAGTGGTTATTCATTACAAAAGGATTGTGTGACTATACATTATTCATGATATATCTTTCACATGCATACATGTGAACCATACATATAAAAACCAAGAAAATATAAATATAAATTGAATTTAAACCATAAACATAGACATCTATGTCATCATGAAAATATCAAAACACATTACATTGCATGAGAGATAAATTCCCAACATAATAAACACAAGAGTTCCAACATAATAAAGTGTTTGACATATAACAAGAAACAATGTTATAAACACAATCCACTTGGAGAAAGGTGCCCTAGATAATCCCTCCTCCCTCTTACTATGCTATTATAAGTCCTAGTCCAACTCTCATCCTCAAGCTACACTATGATCTTGATCTCTTGTAATGAATCACAATCATTCTCTTAAGATGGCCAATATTTTTATTAAGGTTGACCACCTTCATATAACTGGTTCAGGTGGTTGCTTACATGCATATATTAATTGTTGTGATAAAAAAGTCGTAATTGCATCACTCAAGCATAAGCATCAATTCTCCTTTGGTCAAATCTTATGATAATGATTTAATGACATTTCAAAAAGACTAAATGCAACATATAGTTATAGATGTATATAGATGTAATTTAGTAATGAGTCTCTCATTATAGTATAGATGTATCTTCAATGTTTTTATTAAATCAATTCCTCAGTGTTTCAAAATGAGTTAGGATTAGTCCTTAAATACAAATCTGAAAATGGTAAGTGGAATATTTCAGACTTGGAGTTGACAACTAATAATTAGTTAGAAGATTTGGTTGGCTTTATATTTGAATTTGAGTTTTATAAATTCTAGGCTCATTTTCACAAATCATAAAATTGACTTAGATCAATCTCACAAATTGTAAATTTAAACTTAAAGAGAAAAGTATAAATTATAGATTATGACTAATCCCTAATTTATGAATATAAATAAAATCAAATAAAATTAAAATTATGTAATAAAATATCATCACTTATACATTTATCGTTACATTAAAAAGAAAATCCTATAATAAACCCAAAACAAACGATTTTACTAAAATAAATCGAACGGAAATTTATTTATATAATGGGTAAGATGCGAGGATGGAGCTTTTGACTAATCAGTCGACATGAATGGAGGGAGAGAATTTACATATTTTGATGATTAAGAAAATGCCTCTGCAATTTCCATCAATCTACTAGATTAAAGCTTCCAACATTTTATTGATTTACCACAGCGCACTTCAATGAAGCGTAGAAATTTTAAAGTAGTTAAGGAAGATTCATGGAAATTGTAGGGCATCTTTTTAGGCATCTGCTGTAACATCAAACTTTCCTCCATTCACGGCAAGGGGTTTAGTGGAGACAAATTACGTTACTTTGATTAGTCAACAAGTTGCTACATTTTGGTTGTTCTTTTTTCTTTTTTTTAATGGCATCTTAAATATTTATAATATAAATAGATATATGGTTAGGTATCAGGAGTAGAAAGGATATATATATATATATATTTTCATGTGATCATAAGGAATAATTGGCTATTTATATGGAGTTTGCATAAATATTAGTTTAATCATAAATAGGTGAAATTCATGGAGTTGTTTGTAATTTTTAGAGGAGATACAAACTTGATTCAAAAAAGAGATTTGACTTGTATACTCTTGTGGTACAATATAACATTAAAGATGAATTTTCCACTTTTAATAGTTATATATGAGATGGGTAAACAATTATACTTTTAGTTTCTTGCAATTTACCCTATGTCTATGCACTAATTTAATTTTCCCTCAAAACAAGTAAAAGAGATCAAGAATGACCACATATTTATATCACAGAGTTACAATTATTTTTACCAATCATATTATTTTTAGAGATATTTCAAATTATTTTAATGTATTTTATTTAAAAATTCCTTATCAAAATTTATTTCAAAGTTTTTGTTTGGAGCTAGGTGTGATAATGGTAAATCAAATGAATGCACGGGGGATATACATAAATAAGGGTATAAAAAGTCATTCAAAAAGTACGTACCTAAGATGTATAGTAAAATGATGAAATATTTTAATTAGAATTATATATTAGGAGGGGTAAAGAAATTCTAGATATAAGCATAAAAATAAAATTGATGTATTAAGTTAATCTTTTGGGCTGATAGTATGAAACCTAAATGATTAAGAGAAGTTCATTGTGCTCCAAAAATCCCTTAGAGGCACATATAGGGATCATGTTAGCTTGAAATTACTATTTCAAAATATACTATATATGGGCTATTATTGGTGCAAAATGGAGAAAGATGCTCAAATTTCATGCAAAAATGTGCAATGTGTCAAAAATATAGTAATTCGAATCGTGCACCAACAAAAAATTCATCCCAACTTTAATCTATTCAAAACATTAAATTC
>VDFB02175177.1:0-21005 GCA_007258455.2 Sequoia sempervirens | reverse complement strand
TGTGTTATAGAATGAACAGGGACGGCTCAAAATACTAAACTCAGAATTGCTCAAGTGATGTTTTTAATGAATGGAAGGCGTGTATATTTATATACCCGAATTGCAACCGTTTTCCCTTTAAGAAGGCATGCAGATTGACAACAAGTGCCCAGATTTAGTTAAAAAAAACACTTGGCGAGTTCATAAACTCTAAGTCATTATAATAGAGATGAATCGACTTCCTATTAAGCCAGCAAATTAAGAATTCTTCAACTTTCACATGGCGGATTGACAGCTCAAGGCGTTTTCAGTTTTTTAGGTTATATTGTTGCAATAAATCAGGAAGTTCGTTTTCAAACGAAAAGGTCAAGGTTCATATGATCTCATGTCGCCATTTCAAGCCATGAGATTAGCATTAGGGTTATTCTCTGGACCAGGTCACAGCCTATGTGCGAACCAGACGCGTCTTTACCAGGCGCGCGATTTCCTTTTTCCACGCCTTTTTCATTTTCACGGGAATGACTCTTTAAAAACGTATTTTTCACTTTTCAAATGTTTCGACTTACTCAATGAAGTATTTTATATTTCAAATACTTAACTCTCTCAATATTTCGATTTCATATTTTAAATCAAAAATCAAATATTTCCAAACTCATTAATAAAGATTTTACTATGCAAGGTGATTACAATTTTACCCACGGTAATATAAAATTCATAAATTTATTTAACTTAATATATATATTTATAAATATATATTTATATATATCTTTATTGTAGATTTATATACTTAAATATATATATGCATTGGTATGTTTAAATATTAATATTTAAATATATTTATGAGTATACATATATATATTTCTAAGTAAAACTACAATATAAATATTTATATTTATATATTCTTAAATATATATATATATATATTTTATTTACATATCAAAATGTTTACACTATACGTGTTAGTATTTGTATATGTAAATTCCTAGGCAATATTAAATAATATAATTAATATCACTATTTACAGGCAATTGATAACGTGGTTATATATATATATATATCTATATATATATCACTGTATACAGTGTACACATATATGTACGTATACCATGTCGACACATACGTATGGGCATATCCATCTGCCGAACATACGTATGTATTGACATGTATATACATACTTACTTGACCTATTAACATATATCCATTCATGTTTTCCATATCATGGTCAAAGCACAGTAAGTCAGACAAATAAGTATTCATCACTTTTGAAAGTATAAAGAAGTAAACATAACTCCAAGCCTAAGGATGACTTATCTAGACCAACATAACTGACTTGGTTTCTCAGAACCTATACTGACGTGTGTGTATGCTCATTTGGTACTCGTTACTGCTTACCCGACCAAGTTCCTCCCCGAGTGATATCTCTCCTCTATCCGGAGGATCAGTCTTCATACCTGCACACCATGACATGACATCGGCAGTCATATGCTCATAACAAAGCAGAATACATGAAACATTTCAAAAGTTAGATTATTCATAATTAATAACCTTCTATTCTCCTTTATGCAATATTTCACCAAGAATAACATCAAATGAAACATCATTCATATTGAAAACAAGGTTCAAGCATCATTAATTCACCTCTAGAATTCACATTTACTCTATCTAGTGATGGTAAATTGTAACGTCACAATTTGGGATGTAACATTAAGCATTACAATCCTACCACGAGAGAAATCAGATTAGTGGATGGGAAGATAATCTGCAGTTTAAAGCGAAAGGACATTGAAAAATGTTTTGATATTCCACCATGCCCTACCAGCAGGGTCATATCAGTGATAGAATGCGACAAAGCATTCGAGGCAGCCAAGAGCAAATGCCAAGGAATAATGGCAGAAAAATGGCTGAAAGTGAAAAAGGCTAACTTGCCTAAGTTGGTTGGACGAGGAGAATGCAAAGATGAGTATGCAGTGTTAATCACTCTACTCAGCAGAATCACTGGACAGGAGGACGGCAATCAATTTTAGTCGTGGATATATTATGTCATTGCAAAAATCATCAGCAAGAGGGAACATTACAATTGGGCCACCCTGATTAGTGATACACTTCACTAACAGATTACCAGGTTTCTAGAAGCTCATAGGTTCCACGTGTTCTTACCTAGTGTACCTAATTGCCTTCCAAGGCGAGTTCAGGATATTAAACAATGTGGGAACCTTAGATGTGCAGAAGGTTCATGAACACTTTTCACGTCTTGAGTTTACTCAAGCAGAGCGACACTTCGGAAGGACAAGTGACCTCTTCATCATGCACACAATACGAGATCTAGACCATGAGATGCACGTACGTATTTTACAAGCAGTCAAAGAGGCAATGGTGGACTAGGCGGATTGGTTTATACAATTCCCTACCTTCACCTACATACGCGTGTACGGCTACATTGGTCACCCCGCCATGATGCCACACTACCCTTCAGATAAGGAAGTTTTCATGGAATTCCTAAGGCAGTTATCTGAAGTTCACATTCACTTACGCTTGAAGAAGAAGCCAACTGTGAACATTCCCGTTGAGATGGGACTCTATAGATGCAGGTCAGCAGTAGATGCCAAGTTGATAAGCCAGGAAATGGTGAGGCTTAATCTCAAGTACCTCATTGAGAGGTCATATGATCCCAGGGGCCTCTATGCGACACATCTCGAGCAACGCTCATCACATGAATCTTCTATGGAGGATTACTAGGTCAATTGCAACGATGAGTATGAAGTGCGAAGAAGGAATTACAGCAGGTTCAGGCTCTCACAAATTTCTGACTTTATGTCAGAAGACAACGAAGGCTTATTTGACGATGAAGGGGAAGTCATTCTCCCCTCATTCTTCGTAGATTCAGTTGACTCACAACCACTCCCAAGAGTGGATTAGTACGCAAAGGATAACCCATCTATAGAGGAGAGGACGAGTAGAGTTGTCAGAAATAGTCAACTCTAGCTCGACAGCAAGAAAACAAGGAAAGTGGTACCTCCCAGAACAAAGCCGCCACAGGTTCAATCTACACCACCTTCCACGTCAAGAAAGAAGCCCAGGAAGAAGCAGTGGTGCAATCTCCCCAAAGGGATGAGAATGGCAGGACATAGAAGGCCAAGAACACAAGGGATACATGTGGAGACAGCCACACAGTCCCAAAATAGTCATGGGTATTGCTGCCCCGGAGCTAGTAATAGAGATAGTCACTGCAGAGGCAGAGCTAACTGCAGCAGAAACGGTGCGTGTGTTAGAAACAGAGCCATCTACATCACCACCATCACAGCAGTCACAAGTCCACATTGACTTGGACTCACCACCGAGAAACGCCACTCCAGCACAGTCTCATACTTTGGGCATTCAAGGGCCCCATATTCCTCCTTCTAGCAAAGCTAGTCGAGATTCTATCTAGCTTGAGGGTTTCCTAGGAAGGAAGAGAGAAAGGCCCTCATATGAGCTTGACTTCATAGAATTCGACCATGTCCCACAAGACATGTCGGCGAAGAAGCTAAAGAAGCAAGTTCACATGGAAATGAATGCAGAACATGAGTTTGTCATATAGAATGTTGCCCCACCAGAAGATAAAAGCATACATGAGGTACAAGTGGAGGACTTCACGTTGTCCAAACTTAACCTCGGAAAGACCACACGTCAGGTGGAGGAAAACCTTCTCGGAATCGCCTCAGTGAGCGCCCAAGAAAGGATGGCAAAGGATGGAAATGATAAAGCAGCCTTAAAGGCTGAAAACCAGCAGCTGAGGACGTACATTTCCAGCTTAATGCACGGTACCCCGAACGTCTCGGCCTTACCACAGGACTTGCTGGATCTTCCCGCAGAGCAAAACCATCACCAATTGATGACATATGGAAAACACTTGAAAGATCAAGTGGAAGAGTTTGTCCTCCAAGGGAGATGTATAATGGCAAATCTATACCAGCTACGGGATAGAGGACATGGACTCCGTGCAGAGATTCAACAATCAGAGCAAAGAATAGCAGAAAAGAGGCCAAGCGATGAGATCACAATTGCAGACTTGTAATTGGCATATCAGTCAGTCTACTCTGAGGAAAACAAGCAACATCTGTTTGCTTGGAAAGAACAGTTGGCGTACCAGGTGAAAGCCTATGATGCCCATCCAGTATAACTAATTGACTATCGACGGGTGGTCGCAAATATTATCAACTTCGCAAGAACATTGGTAATATCCTTCCCTCACATAGAATATCAGCGTGAGGGAGGAGAATACATTGAGATGGTTATGGTGCAGAATCATTTTAAGATGTCATCCAACACCTTCCTTGATAATCCAAATGGTTGCAAGTTGGCCAAAGTGGCAACTTTGTCTACCAAGTTCGATGACGCAGCTACCCAGGTATAAACTTCCAGCACCAACTCAGATAGGCTAAGTAATGCTCAAGTGCACAAGTCATCATTTTGCAGAGCATTAACTACCCTGAGGTGAAGAAGTCAACGAATGGATAGAAACACTATTGACAAGTGGTAAGTTGTAAAGGCACCAAAAAGGACGTCCTACCCTCCAAATGGCAATTATGATACTTGAAGTTGACTGGATGACTCATTCCAAGTCAACTCAAAAAGACATTAAATGTAATTGGAGTTAACTTGATGCCCCTTTCCAAGTTAACTCCACATCCCACAAATCATACATTGTCAGATCGCATTGATTGAGGATGTCTAATTGACTTCCATAATTTGTGGATCTTAGATCTCCACTAAACGTGGATGTCTATTTTGGAGGCGTACTTTGTATTAAAGTTCACCTTTAGTTTAGTTTCAGTCAACTGAAGTAGTTTTTAGTTGACTCTTTGTTTAGTTTCAGTTAACTGAAGTTGATTTCCAGTTAACTGTTTTTTCCCCTTTCATAGGAATAAATCTTGCTAATTGATTGGCAAGAACTCAATGTTAACTCAAGGAGATTTTAGGGTTGCCTACTCCTTTGAGTTATATAAATAAGAGCCTTAGGCTCATTATTTTCTTAACTTTACTTCACGGCTAAAAAACACTGAGCAATTTTGCCTTTATATTATTCGCTTAGTATATGTTCTTGGATCGTATTTGTTGTAGTTAAGCACCAAGTACAGCTTGTGCTCTCTCTACTCAAATAGGTGTGTCCAATCTTTGTTCATGTATCATTGGTTTGATCGCAGCATGTGTGATTGTCTCTTCGAGATAAGTTGTTGTCCCAACGTGTATTCTTTGGTGAAGTATTGAGATAATAAATCAGGAGAGTTACCATGCCTTTGATCCAAAAGTCTCAAGGTTTTATCATTGTGTGTTGTGTTTAATAGTCTGTTTTCAATCTACACCTTAGAAAGGCCTTGGTGCCTCCTTGGGAATTTAGGAGATAAGATTATCGTCCTTTTGTTGTTTCTCATAACTTAATTTTCAGCCTCCACCTCAGAAAGGTCTTGGTACCTCTTTGGGAATCCTGAGATATAAGTTACCGTAAGGATTACTTGTGTGAGTTCTATTTCGGTACGAATCTAGGAGTTCGGAGCCTTCAGATGCATCCTGAGAGACCTATTCGACCAAGTGATTGAACCATCCATTCCCGCTCCTATGCCGTCATGCTCTATTAATCTTGAGGATATAGGATAGATTAAAAGCCAGCTTAGTCGTAGTTGAGATCTGCCGAAACCAAAGAAAAATCTTAGCTACAGCGCATTGTGTTTATGCACCCTTGTGTCCTACCGCTGAGTAAAAAAGACTGGATAGTAGTTTACTTGCTTTATCCCTTTCATTTATGCATAAATCAGCAAAGAGGGACTTCTCTTTAAATAACGAAGAAGTGTTGCAAAACATTTGTAATAGCTGAACGTTTACAATTAGCACTCCAGAGGTGCTAATTTAAACGCCAACACACTTAAATATTAATTTCTCCCTCAATATTCAGTATTTTGACGTGTTGTCTGAAGATGGGGTCAACACTGTAAAACCCCCATGTGTCCAGGTGCCCTGACTAAAAATAGCATCACTGCCAAATTGACTTACTATAAATAGTAAGTCCATCAAACTAAGCCAAACACTGATTTGCAAAGGCCTAGAACTGAACCCAATACTGAACTGAAGAAATGGAGTGATAACAATCTCTATAACTACCACTGAGACCCTCTATCCAAACATATTAGCCTATGAGGGTCCCAAGTAATAGGCTAACCCATCTGCAACTGGTACTGACTAGGGTGGGGCCATTACAATCTATGGCTTAGAAGAGCTTGCATCACTCATCCCAACATCACGACAATTCATGCGCTAGTCATGGTATTTGCTTGTGTCTCAATGATTGGTGCGTATATTCAAGTGAGGAATTTATTATTAAAATTTTCTTGAAGCCTTCAAGACTACATGTTTTGTTGTCAAGCTCATTAACAAATAGGAACGGTTAAGTAAAAAGATAAATGGTTATGTTCTAGTATGACTTTAGCTAGCATACTAATAGATGGGATTGTTATGTGTTCTTGTGTAGGGCATGATTGAAACATTTTTTGCATTATGAAAATGGCATTTCTTGCCAACTATGACATAATTTGTATTCAATAGTACAATGACTGTAGCATGCCAACTTTGCCTATGGCCCTCCTTGCATACTAAACAAGTTGTCCAATGTATGAAACAAGATAATCCTTGACTATGACTTTGACTGTGAAAGATGCAAAGATTTGCAATAGGGGATACGTATTTTGTAGGTTTTATGATCACGATTCATCCTTGGCCTATTACATGCTTAGACCTATAGTTTGATGCGGTTTGTGGGAAACACCCCAACGAGGTCAAGGGGCAGCACCCCCTCGCGCAGGGTCTAGGGGCAACACCCCCAATGGGGTTGGGGGTAGTGCCCCTTGCAAGGGTCTAGGGTCAATGCCCCCAATGGGGTCAAGGGGCAGCGCCCCTTGCAGGGGGGTTTGGGGGTAGCGCCCCCAGCAAGGTCGAGGGGCAATGCCCCTTGCAGGGTCCTAAGGCAACGCCTTTGGCGCACTCCTTGTCACGATACAAGGTCGGATCGAGGGGAAAAGCCCCCGCCACCAATCCCAAATGAAGACCTTCAAAACCACACAGACCTTCATGGCACACACCATTTTCATATTTTTTGTAAATCCTAGATGGGCATGTCATAAACCAAACAAGCATTGAAAGATGTAGATTTTTTTTAAAAATTTAATTACAATGGCTGAGTCTGGGGGTCGAGACTCACCCAAACCCGGCGAGTCTGGCGAGTACTCAGCCCCCGAGTCTGCCAAATTCATTAACCCCTGCTCGAACCCCGACTTGCCAAGTTCCTACGAGTCTTGTAACTATGAAATAAATACATCGAGCACCTTAGTGTTATAGCTCATTGGAAAGAGGATGTAAAGTTTTAAATGATGGGATGCTTAAAAGTGACTTTAAATGTCAGAAATGTTTTAAAAGTAAATTAAATCACTTTTTGGAGTTAAAAGGCTTAATAAATTAATAAAGTGATTTTAAAAGGGAGTTTTTGGAAAGCCCTAAAGAGCTTATAAAAAGGGGAATTGAGAGCTAACATGGGATGTGGAAGTTTATTATCTCTTTGTTTGAGAACCCTTGTGGTTCTGGAGATTGGACTTGATTCATCTCAGCCTTCTTGAGGACGAAAAACCCTCTTGGAGAAGATTGGCTTCAATGGTGAAAGATCTACCCTGGCTAATGTTTGTTGGAGATATTGATCAGGTATTTCATAGTGCATTCAAAGATTTGGGTTTCTAATTTGTGAGTCTTTCAACGACAAATTTACAGGTGATTGGAAATATTATAGAATATCTTGTTTTGGAAACCCTGCCTAGAAGAGTTTGACGATTTTGGCGGTTTCATCATATTCTTACTTTGGAGCAGCTTTATATCTTATTTGCTTCGCATGGAGTTGTGAGTTTTGAAAGAAAAATATTATTGAAATTCATTTTCAGAATTGGTGAAGTCTTGTGCCAAGACCAATTTCTGGTTATGGTGAAATGAAAGGAAATATGTTATGATTTATTGCTGAAGCTAGTCCAGTTGTACCATATGCAAACTCCTGAGCTAGCCGTACATGTTTGTGGGCCCAAGTTTGAATAAAGTGAAGATGGGGAGCATTGTAGAAGGCAAAGGAGGAAGCTTACGCAGCAAACAAGGGAGAAGGAATCAAACAAAGGCTGCCATACCACTTCTAAGGCTACCGTGCCCTTTGGGAATTGCTCATGAAGTATTCTATGCTAGTCGTACTTGTTGGGAAAGGCTATGAATGGATGTGAAGGGCATTTAATGTCCAGGTTAGTGAGTTGTAAATAATATTTATCTGCTGTATCAGATTTCTGAATGTAATAAATTGTTACCAGCACTTTGAAATTCAGTGTTCATTTATACATATTGCTACTTTGGGTTTAATTGTATATTTTGTTTATATAAATGCAAGTATTCCATGAATGCAATTGTGTCCAAAACAATAAACAAATCACTCTATGTAATGAACCAGACCCATTTTTTGTTTTTCATAAAGGATTACACGCAACATGCACCCGTTAAGGTTAGCATAAACCCAAACGATGTAGAAAGTAACTCTAACCGTAATGTACACCAGATCCCGAGCGGCAAGGTGTGAGCATTGGTCAGAGGATCTCAAAGTAAATGTTGAACAAGAACTCTAACCGTGAGATGCGCCGGTGAACGACGAGCATTCGGTCAGAGGATCCCTATCTATTACAATATTGAAAAGAGCTCAACACCAAGTATGTGCTACTCAATCCATGATGGATAAGAGGCGACCATATGGTGGAGACTTAAGGAAATTACAATGCAAAACAGAAATAGGCGGCAAGCCAGCCTCTTCCACTTATTCAGTGGGCAGTACAACATTGAATTTTGCAATAATATTAAAGTTGCTGACAGTACTACTGTTCAGCTTACAAAATGTAGAATATGCCTGCAATATTAGTGAATTAGGAGTCTTTAATCCAAGCAATGTTAAATTGAATCTTCCACAGTGTTTCCCAATACTTTTAACACCAACAGAGCTCTCAAACCATCCAAATTACAGACTGTTATAACAGTAACCAGGTCTGAAATTAACAATCAGCAACATAGAAGACCCACTGAAATGAACATAGCTCACCCAATACTCAACCAATTGACTTCAAACGAAATGCAAAGGCTCCCTATAACCAGTGCGCCCAAGAAAGACACAAGAAACAGACCCAAACTGTAGTATTTATTTTTCCACGAATTCCAATGCAAGGTACAATGGTACGGCCCAAGAGAAAGGGCGATTTTCTTCTAATAAATTCCACACTTGTTTAAAAAATCTGAAACTTGGCAAAACATGGCGCCTTGACTAGACAATTGATAATATGAAACACCCAGAATGCAATCTTTTTGTATTTTTGAGTTTTGAATGAAAACTTGCTACAGCTATGCAACATCAGCTACACTAAAACATGACAAGATGCTTGAACATCAACACTAAATGCAAGAGAACTCAACTACAATGCAAAACTACCAATAACCAGCTAACCTCTCAACTAGTTGCTGTCTTTCAAGCAAGAAGATGAGCCAATGCTAGGAGGTGTGCTTTCCTCGAAGCGAGTGCCTGAATCCAATCCAGCAGCATAACGGTGTAGTAGACAGAAGATGCCAAATGAAGAGCTGAGGCCTGATTAAATAGAAGTGAGAGAAACATCTAGAAGCTTCCAGAGGGCACCCCAAAACCCTAATTTCGAATTCCACTTTTCCCACCAAAAGAAGGCGTCCTTTTTCCTCCATAAAATATTTCACTTTTAAAATAAAATTCATCTCTCAAAAGGGGCGTCCAAAACAAGGTCTTCAAAAATTGACATTTTAAAATTTTAATTCATCTCCTTATGACGCCAAGACCCTCAAAGTCCCCTTTTTAAAAACAACTTAAAGTTGCACTGCTAGACCAAGGGGTATAATATTAAAATAATAATATTATAATAAAATACTTATCTCTCCACTAAAAAATGCGCCCAAGGCCAAGAATTGAAGTGCCAGCTGAAACAACGAAGAGGTGATCCAACTGAACTGAACCCAAACTGTCCATGCCAGAAATAGAATTTACTAAAAATAGTAAATTCAATGAAGTTGCCTGAATGCCAAACTGAACACACCACAGAAGCTCTGAAAACCCAGAAAGAAACCGCAGTGAAACCCAAACTCCAAGCAACAACCTCCTCAAAACAAGGAAACCCTAATTTCACCCTCCGACGTTCTTACCTCCTGAATAGGCCAACGGTCAACGTAAACGATCATCACGAGAAGGGACATTACACTCTATATCAAAATCAATCATAAACCAGTTCAGAGAGGTTACAGGCAAACTGTTTGACAAAATGTCTGAGCACATAGATTGGTGAAAGTGAAAAAATTTTGCATAGAAAATTAGTTTGGCATATTTCAATCTGGTATAGATTCCCAGGTGTAAAACAAGCTGATGTCTTCCCTCCCTCCAGTTATATCACTTCATCCATCTATGAAGCAGGTCCTTCCTCTGCTCCTGCATCAACCTTCGTCTACACCCCTAACAGATGAGTCAGATAGCAAAGGAGAGGCTGGTGGTGATCAAACAGAATAAAATATTGATAGCTAAGAAGAAGTCTCTCAAGACTTATTTGAAGCATACAGTGATGCAGTTAATGATAATGCATTGTACAGGCAGCACATAGATCAACAAATGGGGATCAGTACAAGGATTCTGTAGAAGAATCGTTTAATGATAATTCATTGTACATGCATGAACCTGCAAGGAAGTCCGCATTGTTTTTGATGCTGGGAAAGCTTTTCTCCCAGTTGCATGATGGACCAAATCCACAGATGCAAAATACTATTTACTCTCACTCTAAGATAAATATTTTAGGAGACAAGGGATATTCATACAAGTATTGTTGAAAGAGTCAGATATTTATGTGAGTACTGCTGATTTGCTATAGAATAAAATTGAGAAAGTTGATCCAACTAAGGATCCAATTGAAGCACAGTAAAGTATTAAGCATGATACTTGGCAGGCTTGTGGGAGGATTGCAATCACCTGAACAAGATCAAGAACCGCATTAATAACCTAGCATGATGGTACCAAGCAAGCTGATTCAAGAACAGCAGAGAAATACACGGTAAGACTTCATTACTCTGGTCGATTGCATCCCACCTGCTTAGGCATCTTGTACCTGCATTTTTGTGGTTTCTTGCAGGCATAGGATGGTCAACTCACCAGCGAGCAAAAACTTTCCTTTATTTATTATTGGTACAGTTGGGATCTTAATTGTTCAGCAATATCTCTGTTATGGTACTCTTCATAATAGCAACTGCAAGTTAAATTTTACCATAATTCTCTAAACAAATCTCAGGTGGTGGACGCCAAAAAGAAGTCACCTTCATATAAATACCAGTATGAATGATATCTCTTACTTTCAGGCACAAGAAAAAAGAACACACAGATTCATAATTTTCTAACCTCAGGATAAAATCTACGTTTAAATTGAGCAATGCATCTAGCAGCTCCAGTGTGTGTATTCAATCTTCCATGAATCTACAATATCACACAAGCCATCAAGTTGTCAGAAAAATAAAATGGCTATTCTAAATGCTACATCCCTGAAAAGAAAAACATTCTTCTTATTACATGAATAAAGTATGAAACAATTGGTTGGCTGCTAATTATAGAACATATACAGTTGCTTCAAGCTAGAAACAAATCATTTAAAAAACAAAGCTTCACAACCATTAAAAAACATTTCACAAAAAGAATGGACAAGGATACACTTATAGCATATGACACAAGAAAAGTATTCCTGAACCATTTAGTTTAAACTTTGTAGGCATTTTAATTTGTCCTTTTCAGGACAACTCAAATTGAACAGTATGGGAGGAAACCCACTCCTTCAATTTGCATGGGAAGCTCCCTAATCTAATCTACTCCTAAATCTATAACAAATAAACTAAATTGCTACTTATGCACAGAATGTAAATTATTTTCTAGAAGGTTTGCATGTAAACAAAATGATTTAAGACAATCCAGACCTATCTTTTTTATCTGAGGTAGGAGTACAAGACTTGCAAATTTCTTATCTCACCATGAAGTTTTCTGTTATGCAATTGAACAACAATACGAACTACAAATAAAATAATATCCAATGGTTAAATTGGAGATCAATGAATTAGTATTAAGTATTAACAATAGGATTGATTTGACATAAGAAACATTCCACAAACAACATGAAACATGATGTGAGATCCAAGACAACAATCCTTAAAAGGCATGCAAATCTACTAATTAAGAATAGAAGACAGATGTTAAGCAAAGCTGAATGAAAAATTCTGCAGCACAAGTATTGCATAAATTTTCCTCTGTAATCAAATGAAGAAATCACTTACTTATAAGCTCTTGAGAAGAAGATTTTAGGGATAAAATAATAGTATAATATTCCTCTATAAGTGGTGCTTTAAAGCAACCCTATCCCTATCCTCTGAAATAAGCCCTTTAATTTTTTTCCAAAATTTTCACAACACAAACCAGCACTACACCAATGATTAGCATTAGCTTCCAAAAGATAATCAAACTGAATGTAATCTACGCCAAGAATATTCACCAAGATCCTTTGGAAGGCGAGGTGATAGCATATGGCAATGGAATCTAAGCAACAGCTGAAATTGAATTACAAACTAAAATGAGGGTAAACGGTGATCCAGCCATAAAGAATTCCATGCTACCACTTATTCAGTGGGGCAAAAGATATTACAATGCAAAACAATTCATCCGCTTCACAGCAGTCATCCACTGAACAGTTGGAATTCGCCACTTTTCAGTGGGTGAGAAATGAGAGATTTAATAATTCTTTTCTCCACACTGGCGGTAAACCATCCAGGGGTTACAATGTGTGAAAATTAAACACAAGTAAATGCAGCAAATTAAATGACTGGAACAATACTGTTGTTTACAGTCTTACAATGACAAATAACTGCAAATTACAAGTACTATTACAATATTAACAAAGCCAAATGAACGAAGATGATCTCTCACAATAATAACCTTCTCAAATACTAAAAACCAAACCAACATCTGAACTAATAGCAATCTGATATAGAAACCCAGCTACTGAAATGTACTGAACCAGCAACTAAATTCAACCCAAAATGCATATATCTACCTCAATTCAACTCCAAATCTCACCAAAACTTAGAACAGCATTCCAAGAGGATAGGCGACCAACAACCAAGAGTTTGTAAGTGCCAAACAGCCACCAAATAGCAAGTTTGAATTCCAATGCAAGCTCCTCAAGAAAGGTACGGCCCTAGGAATGGTACGGCCTTCCTAGAAAAATCCACACTTCATAATAAAATCCATTTTTTTGCAAATAGCATCGCCCTTGCCATAGAAATGATTAACTCAAATACCCATAATGAAATAAAATTCACTCAAGGAGCTGTAAACGAAAATCTACTTCAACTGTATGATAACCAGCAACTACAGAAACTGAAATATCACCAAAATTCACGAACTTTGAAGCACAATCTGCTAGTCTAGATGAGAAGCAGCAATATTTCCAACTAGGTGTTATCTTTCAAACATGAAATTGGTTATTCACTAGGAGGTATGCATTCCTCGAAGCCAAAACTATGAAGTCATTTCGACAGCATAACGATAGCATAAACAATGGATGATGAATGCTAGAGCAAACTCTCTCTTTTATAGAACCTGAGATGACTTCATATTCCAAATTTTCCCTCCAAAAGGGACGCCCAATCTCACCTTTGAAATATTTTAATTTTCAAAACACTTTATTTCACCTTATTTAGGCGTCCAAACTTCAAGGCACAATAAACATTATAAAATATCAATTTAATGTCTCCATGAGGCGTCCACCCTTGAGTACCACCTTTTAACACAACTTCAAGTCATTACGTTAGGCCAAGGGGTCAATTTAATAACATAACATTAATGACTTGAAATAATTTATTTCTCCAAATATTGCACCTTTAAAGCCAAACCCAAAAATACACAACTGCTCCAACTGAAATGGAAAACTCATTGAAATGTTGTCAACTGGATCACTTCCAAAATTAAAACTTACTAATAATAGTAAATTCTGAGAAATGCCAAAAAACTCCAAACAATGGAAACACTAATTTCTCCTCAACGAGCCTATGGGCCTCTGGAATAGGCTGATGAGCCTCTAAACTGATTACTGATGAAAAGGGGACATTACATCCTCTGAAGAGAAGAAATAAAACAACGCTTAAAGCAATCCAATACTAAAACAACTAACTACGTACAAAGAACTCAAAACAAGCTCATCTCTACCCTCTCTAGAAAAATACAAACAATCATCACTTAAGTCATTTTTTAAAATCTAAAATAGTTTTGACTTGCAAGCTATGTCAAATCAAGAGTCTCTAAAATATAGTGAACCTTTTCTAGAGCTTGCAAAAATTGTTGAAACCCTATCCATGGATATGAAATTAATGACTACGTCTAAAAAAGCATACATGTTTGTAGCGTCGAAAATTGGACTTAATTAAGCTCCTAATTTTCCAAATTATGCATTCCAAGGCCTAATTTTTACCATTTTCTGAAGGATTACAAGCATTGAATAAATGCATCCAAATATTATTTTACTCCCAACTAGGTGTGTCCTAGAAATTTGGGCCAAGGGAGAATGGGTCCCCCTTCTTATCCAACACGCAAATTCAAATATGTTGTTGGTGGCATTTTAACATCCAAAATTCAAATTTCAAGTGTCAGTTTTTGGAATCTAATTTTTAAGAAATTGGACAATTGCATATAAATACCTAGTCTTTTCATCATTTGAAATCTAAGCGAAAATATATTGGAAAACTTACAATCAAAAGCACTATTGAGCAAGTCAAAAGAAACATTTCAAAGCATTATAGCAGCAATTCAAGATCCAACATCATGTCCAAGTTTATATGTGTTCATGTTGTCATTCCTTTGTGAAGGCTAACATCTTTTTGTAGGTCTCCAAAGCACTCAAACATTCAAGCAAACAAGATCTAGATCCTTGAGGAAATGTGTATGACTTCAGTCCTTCAAGGCAGCCATTGAAGGGTGGTGAGTTACAACACATTGTGATTTCATCATTCCTTCCTTTCCATTATCATTTATCATTGACATTTTTCCATTCCAGAAGTGGAAACACTTACACAGGGTTTGACTAAGGCAAGTCCCTAAATGGCCCAACCTTTTCTCCCTCTTTGAATATGTAGGTTATAGGTTTGAGGAGGATCAAAGAAAGTTTGAAGGCAATTCATTCATTGTTGCATTTTTTGTCATCAAAGTTGTCAAGCCATAGAAACTCACTTACAAAATTTACTGACGACATTCCGACAATTCTGCAACTGAGAATCAAGAGCTTAGATTCAACATCAAAGGGCTACAAAATTAGTTTCAAGACCCCTCATCAAAGACCCATTCGCCTATGGGAAAATAAGTCCCTTTGCACATGCCAGATCCAACTTTTGGTGATAGGTACACATCACTATGCCTCCCCCAAATCCACCTACAAATTACTGTTTCAATCTGTTCATTTTCGAGATATTGCATTTTTCATATTAGGTCATATAGTCCAATTAGGTTAAACATTCCAAATCATTTCCAATTCATTTCTAAAACTCAAAAGGATCAAATCTAGGTCTGATTGGCTTCCCTTTGAGGTTGAAAGTCAACCTTTGTACCTTGTTGATTTACATCCTAATGAAACCCTTGGAAAAGTGGAATTGATCCTAGGTTCTTTGCACTTAGGACTTAGGATCCCCCTTTCCATATGTTTCATTTTAGTGAGCCTGACATTTGACATCATAGCTTTCTGATTTGGTAGTCTTTCAAACCCCATATCTAGGTTTTGCATCATTTTATCTTGCATTTCTCATTTAGGGTTTCATATTTGCATCATAAAAGTTATAAAAACCCAAAAATATTGCATCATAGCTTGCATTAGGGTGTATTTCAGTCATTTAGATCAGATTTTCATTTCAAAATTGCATTCAAAAAAGTGTCATTTTGTTCCAAAATTGTCATACATTTGCCTTTGCATTACATTGGAAAATTTTGGAAAAACAGACACAGTCAAACATGTTTGCAGATAGAAACAACAAACTTAAACAACTTAGACATTAAGCTTTTCAATTTTCAAAATGCTAAACAAGGACCCATTCGCCCTTGGGCGACCCTATCCTTGTTCAGGTGCATCAACAGTTTTTTTCACACTTGTTTGTCTCTATCTACTCAGTTTGTTTGTACTTGCAGATCTCAATTTGAAATTCATAACTGCATATCTTAAGGCATTTTGCATTTAGTTCATTTAGTGAAAGAAAGTGCATTGTTTGTGTTCAAAAATTGCATCAAAAATCCTCATTTTCATGTCTTTTGCATATTAGAATCAGTCAATTATTGCATTTCAGATCTTAAGTTTGCATTCAAACTTGTTCAAACATCTTCAACATCATTGCATACTTGCATTTTGCATCAAATTGGGATACATTAGGCAAATTCCGGAAATTTATTTACTATTACAACTGTTTGCAAGTAGAATCAGCATTCCTAAACAATATAGTACACAATCAGATTTTAAACTTTCAGAACCCCTAACTAGGACCCAAATGCCCCTAGGTGACTCTATCCTGTTATTTGGGCATAAGTCAACTTTCTGTGATGGAATACTCTCAAGAGTGTTTGTCTGGAGTTGTTGTATGGTTGTTCTTCACCTGTGGTTGAACAGTCTAAACCTCATTGCAAAATGGATGTGTTTTGGTAAAATTTGGATGTCCTTGAAATCTTTGGTTGATTTGATGTTTCAAGTTGTGTGTTTGGTAATGACCCTAATTCTGATAATGACAATCATGATAATTCATCTCCTAATTCAAGTCTTTTTGATGTCATAGGTCAAGATGAAGAGAGAATGCATTTCATACAAAATTTCTTATGCAACCTTGAGAATAATGCAGCCTTTTATCCTTCAATGCAATGTCCTACTACCCCATACCAACAACATCCTACCATACCACCACTTGAAATGTTCACTCTTTTACACCTCGAAAGTAAATCACAAAGCATACCTCAACCCATGAACATGGAAGCACCTATCATAAACAATCACAACGAAAGCACATCAACCAACCCTCCATCATATGAGCATAAAGTTACAAACACACCCATCAATTTGGAAGAGACTTATGGACAAGGCTTTCGGATTTTGAGGGAACAAGGATGTGACATTAAGAATGAACATGAAGTTCACTCTCTCTTAGAACAAACACCATTTGAAGATACTAAAGCGCTAGGTTACCAAGATCCTCAACCTTTACAACAAGTCGTTGCCCCATCAACCAAGAAGTATAAACTTAAGAAATTACCTTTCTTGCTTCTATGACTAAGACTAAAAAGACCCTAGACACACTTCTCAACCTAGGACTTATCACTTTACCACCTATCTGTGAACAAGAAGATAAGAAAGGAGAGAGTACAAACATGTCTTATTGTGTGTATCATAGAACACTTGGGCATCTTACTGATGAATGTCATGCTTTAAAGAAGAAATTGAGAGAATTTGATCCTTATGGGGATCAAATTAAACGCATAATCCGTTAACATTCATTGTTCTTTGCTCCTTGCCATGTGGTAGTTGTAGTGTCATAACATGCTCACTACCATTCATGAGGGTATAAACTAGGCTTTATGCAATCATCTTTCATTTTGCAAGGAGCGCCATACTAGACTCACCTCTGTCCCTATGCTTGGGGAGCAAGGGGTTAGTTCGCCATCTCCTAGGAGTATTCCTTCTAGCAAGAGATCCCTGTGTATCTCCTTAAAACGTTAGTATAGCAAGTACACTAACCTTTTAAGGGGCGGGCATATAATCCCCCGCTCATTGTTTGCATAAGGAATCGTCTCTTCTTAGCGATGATCACATACATCTCCTAGGAAATGTGACCTTGTCAACCAAAGTGTGGCCTTCTTAATCCATGTGATGTGTCTCCTTTTTGGTGACATTGGACTTGATGTCCCATAAGAGTGTGACCTTTATTGGCATATGACACTCCTCTTGGTGGTTATACTATGGTCGGTATGCCCTAAGGTGTGATTTTCTATCCCTTAACTAGTCCTCTCTTGGTGGTGATATCATGTGTGATGTTCCCTAAGGTGTGACCTTCATGTATTAAGCAAAGCCCCTTTTGATTGTAACCTTTTGTGGTGATGTTATTACAACATCCCTTGAGGCTTTAAAACCTTATCATATTCAACCCCTATGACGTTAAACCTTATCATATTCATCCCCCTGTGACGTTAAACCTTGGCATATTCGTCCCTCATGATGTTAAACCTTGGCTTATTTGTCCCCCGTGATGTTAAACCTTGGCATTTTTGCTCCACTTTGTTCATGGGAGTTGAACTTAGTGTAGCGTTGACATAGCATCTTGTGGCACCTTATCAAGGTTATCAAGGAGTATTAACTCTCGGTATGGTTGTTATGGGCACACCTTGTAGACCTAGTGTGTGTTTCCCATTTTTCCTCGTGTGTGTGTCTCTCAGTTTACCTGGTCTTGGGGGCACACCTTGTAGACCTAGTGTGTGTCTCTCATTTTACCTAGTCTTGGGGGCTCACCTAGTGAATATCGGACTTCACTAGCCCGTGTGTCTCCCGGTTTGTGATTCACCTAGCAAATAGCAGACTTTGCTATTGTGTGAGGCATGAGCGCCTTTTAACATGGCCACCTAGCATAATACAACTTGCTCGCCAATAGAGCCATGTGTTCCATGAGTGATGTGTATGACTTCAGTCCTCATGGAGCATTTTCTTTATATGATGGATGGCGTTTGGTATTTGAGACAATTTAAGACTGAGGTCTCTTTTCCTTACCGACTCGAATCCTTTTTAGTACTAATCTTGTGTTTTGTTGTGTTTCATTTCGTGTGTCTTCTTTGTGTTTACATCGTGTTTGTTTTCATTTCATCGTCATCTTTATGTTTTATGGTGTCGTGTGTTTTTCGTGTATGCTTCGTGTTTTCTGAAATGTATGTTTGTGTATGTTGTTTTGTTGCATTTCATACATGTGTGTTCCTTTGTGCTTATGTTGGTTTGTCATGGGATCTTGGTTCCTGGGGGCTTGATCACCTCCCTTGATCCTTAGACATCCTATCTCTTCAACATTTTGTACATTCAAACCCCTCTTGAAATATTTTTCTACTTTAGTGTGAGTGTGAGCGTAAGTTCATAATCTCACTAAAGTGGGGGCTAAATATAGTGTCGAAAATTGTCACCCTTAATAATTTCACATTATGTTTTGTCCCCCTAATTTATTGGACTTAATTAAGCTCCTAATTTTCCAAATTATGCATTCCAAGGCCTATTTTTTACCGTTTTTCAATGGATTACAAGCTTTGAATAAATGTATCCAATTGTTATTTTGCTCTCGACTAGGTGTGTCCTAGAAATTTAGGCCAAGATCCTTTCGCCCATGGACGAATGGATCACCCTTCTTAGCCAGGACCCAAATTCAAATATGTTGTTGGTGGCATTTTAACATCCAAATTCAAATTTCAAGTGTCAGCTTTTGGAATTTAATTTTCAAGAAATTGGACAATTGCATATAAATACCTAGTCTTTTCATCATTTAAAATCTAAGTGAAAATATATTGGCAAACTTATGATCAAGAGCACTATTGAGCAAGTCAAGAGCAACATTTCAAAGCATTACAACAACAATTCAAGATCCAACATGATGTCAAAGTTTATATGTATTCATGTTGTCATTACTTTGTGAAGGCTAACATCTTTTTGTAGGTCTCCAAAGCATTCAAGCATTCAAGCAAGCAAGATCCAAATCCTTGAGGAGATGTGTATGACTTCAGTCCTTCAAGGCAGCCATTGAAGGGTGGTGAGTTACAGCACATTCTGATTTCATTATTCCTTCCTTTCCATTATCATTTATCATTGACATTTTTCCATTGTGGAAGTGGAAACACTCAAACGGGGTTTGACTGAGGCAAGTCCCTAAATGGCCCAACCTTTTCTCCCTCTTTGACTGTGCAGGTTATAAGTTTAAGGATCAAAGAAAGTTTGAAGGCAATTCATTCATTGTTGCATTTGTTGTCATCGAAGTTGTCAAACCATAGAAACTCGCTTACAAAATTTACTGACAACATTCTGACAATTCTACAACTCGGAATTAGGAGCTCAAATTCAGCATCAGAGGACTACAAAATCAATTTCAGGACCGCTCATCAAAGACCCATTTGCCCATGTGCGAATAAGTCCCCCCTACACATGCCAGATCCAGCTTTTGGTGACAGGTACACATCACTCTGCCTCCCCTAGATCCACCTGCAAATTACTGTTTCAATCTATTCATCTTCAAGATATTGCATTTTTCATATTAGGTCATATGGTCCAATTAGGTTAAGCATTCCAAATCGTTTCCAATTCATTTCTAACACTTAAAAGGATCAGATCTAGATCTAATTGGCTCTTCTTTGAGGTTGAAGGTCAATCTTTGTACCTTGTAGATTTGCATCCTAATGAAACCCTTGGAAAAGTGGAATTGATCCTACGTTCTTTGCACTTAGGACTTAGGATCCCCCTTTCCATATGTTTCACTATTAAAATAATAATTTCTAAAAATAGAATTCTTTCAAGAACAAGACAAATTTTCTATTAAACACAAAAACCCTAACCATGAGATTACACCCAACACTTGAATTTGGATTTTCCTACACTTGGGGGAGTTTTAGCATGGCAAAGCCAACTGAATAGTGTGATAGTAGGAACTTTTGGATTGCTTTGCCATCATAGGAACTTTTAGGTGGCAATGCCAACAAAAAAAATCCAATTCACTTTATGTCTGTTTCCCTTCATATGTTTGTCATGCTTGTGTTGGAAATACCACTTAAAAAAATGTAATTTCTTCTCCAATCACTTTACATACTCGTGGGGTCTTCACCACCTTTCTCGCATTTTCCCCTTTCTATGCCACCTTTC
>VDFB02175174.1:0-11507 GCA_007258455.2 Sequoia sempervirens | reverse complement strand
AATTGTAAACCACTTTTGTGGGTTTATCCCTATTAATCTTTATAGAAAAGTAGTCATCAACAAATTAGACAAAATAGGAACAAGAAGAACACATTTTATTAGATCAAGTTTGTGACAAAATCATATATGCATCTATATAAATGGACTAGAATTTTGGACTTGATCATCCATAAAGTACATAGATTACTCCAAAATCAAGATAAAGTACAAATAAAAACTTATCATTTCCAATACCCAAACATCAAAATTATAATACCATATTATAATTAATCTTCTCCAAATCCATAATTAAATACGTTTCTACCTTACATTTAATTTCCATTATTAACATTTAATATTTTAACTATTGCATATACATTATCTATAATTATATTATCTAAATTAAATTACTACTTACATTGACGTTTTATTTTTTTCCAAAATTATTATATTTTTTTCTAAATTATTATCCCTACTATATGAGTAAAGAGCCCTTCTATTTTATAAAATCAGTATAATTTTCCATGGGAGCATATAGAATAGGTTTTTTTCTATAACAAACTAATAGTTATAATTCTTCAGCTATTTAAGATCTCTACCATACCGCCTCAATGTGGGCACCATAGACTACAGATTTTTTTAAAATTAAAAATTAAAAATTATAATGACTGATGTCCGAGTGAGCTCTCAGATATTTAAGATCTCTACCATACGGCTACAAGGTGGGCTCCATAGACTGCAGATATTTTTTTGTGTAAAAAAAATTTATGATGATTGAGCTCCGAGTGAGCTCAATTTTTTTACTTATTGTTTGTTTAGACTATATCTGCTGTTCGGGGAAGGGCGCATCCGCGTTTGTAGGAGCGGAGAGGTCGACGAAATTTCCACGGTCTTATTCAAACGATAAGAAGGCGTGCCCATTAAAAAAATCTTTGGTTCCTCTTCTCCAGTCAACACGCGCGCCCTCGTGATGGCAAAACAGAAGAATTCTGTGCTTGCGGTCTTACGCTGTGATATTTTGAACATACAAGTGTACGACTTTCCTTTTAAAGCGTGGTGAATGTTGAAAAATATCTAGTGCTCGATTATGCAAACCTAGCGTAGGTATGGGCGGCGCTGGCAATGTTCGGCGTGGAGTTATGTTGCAGATTGTTTTGGGCATTCTTGTGTTATGCGCGGGTTCAATGGGAGAAATGGATGTTCCATCACTAAATATAGGTGCTATAATGGCGTTAGACACAACTGGTGGCAAAATAACGAGGACTACTATTGAATTGGCCGTTGAAGACGTAAACAGAAACACAAGCGTTCTGAATGGCACGCTCCTCAACATTGAAATCCGAGACTCCAAACAAGATGCACTTACAGGCGCTTCTGCAGGTAACAACATCTCCTCTGCCCACTATAATCATTTTTATCTGATAATTTGTCCCTCTTTGAATTCAAGATTTTCGAGTAAACCAGAATTTTCGTTGCATTGAAATGAGCATTACAGCGTTAGAAATGGTCAAGAGAGGATGTGTAAGCATAGTCGGCCCACAAACATCCGTGGTGGCTGAGTTCGTGGGGTATTTGGGCTCTGCAGCGCACGTTCCAATTGTAACATTTGGTGCAACGAATCCCTCTCTGTCGACGCATCGATACCCTTACTTCATTCGTATGGCGCCCAGTGATACATTACAGATGAAAGCAATAGCAGAGCTTATACAAAACTATAGGTGGAGGGATGTGGTGCTTGTGTACGTAGATGACGACTTGGGAACAGGGGCGATCCCTGCCTTAAACGATGCCTTACAAGCTGTCAAGGGAAGAATTGTCTACAAGGCCTCAGTGCCTCCCCAGGCCGATGCCTCCGCCATGCGAAAGGTTATTGAGGATGAGCTGATGGGGTTGGAATCGCGAGTATTCATTGTGCATATGCATCCTGATTCGGCTCTAACCCTGTTTTCCGAGGCGTACAAATTGGGGGTTATAAGCAGTGAGTATGCGTGGATAATTACTGATGGCTTCGCCAGCCTATTGAACTCCTTCAACGCTTCTTCTCTCCTGTCTATGAATGGCGTTTTGGGAGTGAAAAGAAAAATCTCACAAGTCGACAAGACAAGGCTAAAAGAATTCTCTGCAAGATGCAAAGATCGCTTTAGAGCCCAGAATCCTGCAATACAAAGTCTGGAATTAAATTCCAATGCGCTTGTTGCATATGATACAGTATGGGCCATTGCTAAAGCAATCGATCGTCTCTTGCGTGTAAAATTGTTTAATGGTAATTTCTCGTCAGCCTCTAACAGCACTAAGTTTCTTAATTTCCTGGTTTTCGAAGGTGGAAATCAATTGCATAAACAGATCCTTCGCACAGACTTTGTCGGCCTTAGCGGCCATGTTCATTTGAATCACAAAAAGAGAGAACCCTTGGAGCCTTCATACGATATAGTCAACGTGGTGCGAAATAGGTGTAAGGTAATCGGATCGTGGACAAATGGAGAAGGCCTGGTAATTTCTTCGAAACAAGTAGTTAATTGGGGGGGTAGATCAAGAAAGGTACCCCGCGGGTGGCGGATACCTGCACCAGGCAAGATACTGAAAATAGGCGTGCCCTGGGAGCGAGGATTTACAGAATTCATAAATGTAAAACCAGTTCCTGCCAACGCAAGTGCCCAAAACCAGACTTATGAGATTACAGGCTTCTGTATTGATGTGTTTAAAGCGGTGCTCAGGAGATTGGATTATGAATTGCCGCATGAGTTGATACCTTACGGATCTGGCAATGTCACTGCGGGCTACTGCGATGACCTCGTCCATCAGGTCTATCTCCAGGTCAGTTCGCTTCTTCTCTTCATCTCTTCAATTTCCATATACATTTCTAACTGATTGAGAGGAATAAATTGTGAAAAAACAAGCAGAAATTCGATGCGGTTGTGGGAGATGTAGCGGTCATGGCAAATCGGAGCAAGTATGTGGATTTCACACAACCCTACACGGAGACGGGACTGGTTATGGCGGTAGCAAACAAAGACGAGCAATCAAAAGATCCGTGGGCGTTCCTCCGCCCCTTTAGCCCAGCCATGTGGATAACTACTGCCGTATTTTTCGTCTTCACGGGAGCTATAGTTTGGCTTCTGGAGCACAGACAAAATAGGCAATTCAGGGGAAGGCCTCAGAAACAAGTAGCGACTTTCATCTGGTACTCGTCATGCTTACTCTCTCTCACTTATTTCACATTATTAGCTTATATAATTGCCTCTCAAACTAGCTTATCTGTCTTAATTAATTAATCTATATAAATAATGTGTAGACATATCATTTTCGATTATTTTTTAATAATTTAATCTAATTAAATTAATTTTGATGTAATGTAATTAGAATTAGCTTTAGGATTCAATTAGATTGATTGTGGATTTTGGTTGTACAATTAAATCTTGTGATTAGGGTTATGATTAGTGTTTAAATACAATTAGTATTAGAGTTAGATTATGAATTGCATAGGGTTATAATTAGAGTTCATTTATGGTTAGAATTCAATTCAATTCAATAATGGTTAAGATTACAATACTATGATTAGGGTTAGCTTGGGTTATGGTTACAGTTAGGGTTCAATTATGGTTAGAATTTCATTATGATTTGACTTAGGGTTTGTATTCAATTAGGATTAGGGTAAGGGTTATAGTTCAATTATGATGAGCATTGATTTAGGGTTATGTTTTTGGTTCAATAATGGTTAAGGCTACAATTCAATTGAGGTTAAGTTTTAATTAGTGTTATGATTACACTTAAGGTAAGTGCTCAATTATGATTAGAGCCAGGGATCATTTAGGGTTATAATAGAATAATAATATTGTTATATAATAATATAATACCTATGTAAACCCTTTTTGAATCCCAACCTAGTTGAAATGTAATCTAATTGTAATGATAAACTTGACCCTGACCCTAGTCAATCCCCAATTTGGGTTCAATTTAGAATTTGGTTAGGATTATACTTGTATGGTAAAGTTTGGGGTTACCATGGGTTTTGGTTCTATGATAAAGCTTGGGATTACAGTTAGGGTTAGGCTTCAAATATAGTTAGTGTTAGGGTTAGAGCTAGGGTTCACATATGATTATAATTATAATTCAATTATAGTTAACATTCTATTAACTAAAATTAATTATAAACTCTCATCATTATTTAAACTAATTATAAGTATATAATAATATATTTATATTAAAATTATATTATATTATTTATTAAACATATCAATATTATATTATATTAAATGTTATACTATATTATGTTATATTATATTATATTATAACCCTAATTGAACAATAACCTTAACCATTATTGAACCAAAAACATAACCCTAAATGAACACTAACTATAATGCTACACTAATCTTAATTGAACACTAATCCTAAATCAAAATCATAATAATTACATATTATAATATTTCATAATATCAAATGTACATTGACAACGTTGGATAGACATTGGGGGATTTAAGTACTAGTCAATCCAACAATATTTTGGTGTTATAATATAGAGATGAAATAATGTATAAAGCGACATAACCATATTTCTAAATAAATTATTATTTTCTATTTAAATATTCCATGTATCCTATCTTGAAATCTTTGATCAAAGGAAATTAAAAATATATTTAACTTGCTTATTCTTAGAATGGTTACATAGATTTTCGCTAGCACTTTAGCCTTGTCTAATATAAGGGAAGTATTAAAAAGAGTTATTTTAAGATCTATCGATTTCAAAAAAGTCTTTCACATCTTAAATTATGACATATGCCCTCTAATCTTTATTTATAATATTAGTATTAACTTTTATTCATATTTTCTTTAGCAACAAAACCTCCTATGTTCCTATTTGTACACAAGCACAACACTCTATCCAACTATCAATAGTGACAATTTTTATTAATCCCAAGATTTAATCTCATGTTTATATGTACACAGATTTGTTGACCCCCTAGCTACCATTGTAGATGCCTTCTTGACATAATAACACTTTGGTATTTGGGTAGATAAGGATGAGGAAAACTTATAATAAGAGAGGGTAATAACTCTATTTATCAAAATGGTTGTAACTCAATCAATATGAAAAGGTAAATATTCATCTTTACAAATTTATCTATATGCAAATTATATGATAAGTACTGTAAATGATTGAAGCAAGAAAACGATGTGGTAAACTAACCTCATAATAGTTAGAATATAATGTTGTCTCTACTATAGGTAAATCATGAGATAAGGGTAACTCGAGATGTTAGATAGTTTTTGAGGGCAAGTTTATCTAATTATATGATCAAATCAAGTGAAAATATGAAACCATAAGTAGATGAGGTATGACTTTTACCATATATAAAGGTAACTATCTTCAAGGAAATAATCAATTCCTTTTATAAATGTAGTAGTTGAGGTTCATTAGATGGTATAAGGATAAATTTTGTAAAAACTTATATGTGTGATGGATAAATATTATGGAGTGAATAAATAAGCATAAATAAATGTGACTAATGCAATTTTTGATATTTATCTATTATAAATGCATTTAGTGTAGAATAGTCATAACATCCATCAGTATTGACAATAAGTATCATTGTCAATTAATTTGATGGCACTCAAAATGGCATACATAGAATCAATGACATATTAATAGTAACATGATTCTCAATTATAAATAGGAAGGTGAATAGTAAAAAAACATTATCATTGTTATAAGAACCATCATAAAACAAGTTTTTTAGAGCTCATTGGTATGATGCAAATATTTAAGATCTCTTTTATGATATTCAACATTTTATTTCACATGCAATTTGATAATGTATCTATTAAACAATATCCAACAATGATTATAACGTAGCAATACCTACACAAGATCTATCCACATTATTGAATGTTCTAATGGTAAGATTAGATGGTTGTAATTTTGATTGTACATGTTTACTTGTTTTAAACATTTGATATCTCTTGTCTAATATCTTCTTGTAGTTACTTATGAATTAATTCCATAATGAATGTTTTTAAAAATCATTATGTATTAATAAATCACACAAACATATACCTACTTGACTCATAATAAATTTATAAAGAAAAGAAGATAATCTAAAAAATTGAATTTTATATTTTAAATTTGAGATTTAAGCTTGAATGTGCTTAGATAGAGAACAAACATATATGAAAATAAATGAGAACACAAGTACAATAAACGATCTCTAAATAATAGATATATAAAAATAAGTACAAATCCCCCTCCCTCTGCTACTACTGTCGCCATAGAACAGCTTTTTTAATGATTTTATGTTCCGAACTGTCACCCCATCTAGACTCTAGGCAGAACTTGCATTCCACAAATCTTCGTTTTAGCCTTGCAAATAATCCAAAATTCCTTGCCTCCATTCTAGAAATATTGGAACCATACTGTTGGTAGATATGAAGCAGCATTCGGCACATATTTCTAATTCAATTAATTGATGTTTTCTCTGCAGGTATTCCTTTTCAACGCTCTTCACGACTCAAAGTAATAAGATTCTGTCCATTTCCCTTTATTATTGAGAGCCAAACAATAGTGCAGTTTACAATGCGTCCAAAATCTAAAATTAACATTGTGGATTGTGCAGCGGAGAGGATTGTAAGCGGTCTGGGCAGAGCAGTGGTGATAATTTGGCTTTTTGTAGTTTTCGTGTTAGCGTCCAGTTATACCGCCAGCCTATCGTCGATGTTTACTCAGAGAGAAATTGTACCAGAGGTTCAGAGCATTGATTTTCTCATCAACCAGAATTTGCCAATCGGGTATCGGCAGGGATCTTTCATAGGCGATTATTTGGAAAAACAGCTTAGTGTGAATAAGAGCGTGCTTCGCCCATACTCATCTGTACAAGAGTACGCCACTGCACTTTTGAAGGGACCCCATAATGGAGGGGTTGCTGCCATATTTGACCAGCAAAGTGTTGCCGGAAACTTATTTCAGTCGATAGGATGCAATGCCTATACTAAAGTTGGTCCTACTTACAGAACTGGAGGCTACGCATTCGTGAGTCACCCTTTTCCACTCACTCTTATATTTTCAATGGTCAAACTGTTCAAAGAAATTTCACACCCAATCTAAAAAATAAATAATTATTCTTTTAATTAAATTTCTGGATTAAATAATTATTCTATTTTTATTGGGCAAAATACAGGTGTTTCCGAAAGGGTCTCTGCTGGTTTCAGACATTTCCAAGGCTATACTGAATCTTTCAGAAAGCCAAGAGATGCAGGATATTCGGAATAGGTGGCTCAATACAAAGAAAAGCGAATGCAACGCCAAGTCTGGAAGAGTGGAATCAAGCAGATTGAATTTCAACGACTTTTGGGTTATATTTCTGCTGACAGGAAGTGTGTCATTTCTCACGCTCATCTACTACCTGTGTCGCCTACTTTACCGATTTGTGCACAGAAATGATAGTCTATCTCATATAAAATCCTTCTCCACACGATTGCGAACTTTTGCCACTTACGCAGACCAAAAGGAGATCCCACTGCCCAAAAGAAAGAGATGTGAGATTGCAGTTAGACCACATGAAACCGCTGCTTCATGAACAGATATTACCTGAAGTTCAGGATTGCCTACTGAAACTTTGTTGGCTTTGTAAATGTATATGGACTAATTCTGCCTTGACCAGATATACTGGATAATGCTTAAATTTAAATGGTTCTATCCCCGACAAATTAAATCAACAAACATGTTGTACGTATATGTGGACCAATTCTGCAATGACCACAAACAGTGGATAGGTGGGTATTCATTATATCACTACATCCATTAAAAATTATCTGAAGACTTTTGACATATTCCTTGATATTATATGTTTCTCTGACGAGCTGCTTGACTCAATTTCATACTAGAAATAACCGACAAAAAATAGCTAATACGTCGATTCCCAAATTTTATAAGTATTAATATATATAAAATATGTCCAGAATTATCATTCTCTATTTTTTTTTTTATTGATTTATCTTTGTGATCAAATCTTTGATTTCTCTTTGCTGTCAAAAATATTATTTATTTATTCTTTTAGTTTATGTATATATTTGAATCATTTTATCTATTTATTTATTTATTTGTTCTTTTTGTTTCATCAAATCTCTTTGATTTGATTTTTTTGTTTCATCTGTAGTTGCACATGACTTCCACCTGCATGTCATTTTAAATGCAGCTTCAAAAACTTTACACAGATTGTTGGATGTCACTGTAGATGCCTCTCGACATAATTATATCATAGTATGTATGTATGTGAGTACATTTGTCCATATATAACAATTTAAGGTATATTGGGGCTAGTTAACTCCAAAGATATAAGCAACTTCTTCATCATGAATAGTAACCATTTTATAAGCATAAATAAACTAAGCCTAAAGAAAGCCCCCACGAATGTTAGTGATTATGGAGGATTTTTTCTATAAAGATAAATGCCAAAATATTCTCTCTCTCTCTCTCTCTCTCTATATATATATATATATATATATGGGTAAATTTTACATATTCAGGCAATTTTAATTTTTTTATGGTATGTTTTTATATAATCATATATTAACATGTCATATAATTTTATGTTAAATTTGATTGATAACTTCATTTTTATTTCTTCTCATGTACTTACAATTTCACCTATTCATAATTCATTAGTTATTTATTACATTCATATTCACACTAATGCAACATCTCACAAAATCATAAATAGAACATAGCAATTAAGGAAGGAAAGTAAAATCATCAACAAAATATAGCATGAAAGACAATATCAAAAAACCCAAAAGTTTACAATTACATGTTGTATTTATAGGTGTCAAGCTTTACATTGGATTTGCATATTTTATACCAAAATATAACACCTGACCAATCTATCCTTCATAATGAAACACCCAATCATCACATATCTTCCACTTAAAATCCTTTCTTCACTCACAAGGCACTATGCCCTAACTTAACTACCTCTCTATTTTAGCATGCATGTAACTGTTGTTCCCACAGAAGGTTGAACTATTACAAACCACTTCTAAATTCTGAAAATATAGTTTGTTTCCTTCATGAGTCAATTTACATCATTCACCCCTTATTTACAAAATTTTGAATGTCCTTATTCAAAGCTAATTTATATGAAAACAACATCAAAATACCAAGAAAATTAAGAACTCAACTACTACATCTTTTTGTGATGCAAGATTTCTTTTTACCCTATGATGCTACCATAACATTGTAAATTGTCACCCTTAACAATTTCACACTAGGTTCAACTCACCCTTAGTTTCTTAGACCTAATTGTGCTATTAATTTGCTTGTTTTATGATCATATTAGGAAAATTGGAGTTAAATTGGAAATTATCAATTATTGTTTATTTAACAACACTTAAAGACCCAAAATAGTTCTAGACTAGGGCACTAGTGCCCTTGTCCAACCTATTTTGGTCCCAATTTAAATATTCCATTTTCGACATTTTATCATTTGGAAATTTCAATTCACTTGTTGGTTGTTGATATTTGATTTTGTAAGAAATTAAATAAATGCACAAAAATACAAGTCTTTTTCACGATTTGAAATGCTAAGAAAAACTAATAAATCCTATGAAAATTGAGATTATAATTGAACATCCTAAAATGCATAGAATACATAGATAATTCCTAAACCAAAATAAAGTACAAATACAAACTTATCATTTTCAATCCCCAAACATATATTATAATACTATGTTAAAATTGTTCTTCTCTGACTCCAAAGCTAAATAATTTTCTCTTTTACATGTAAATCCTTTTATTAACATTCAATATATTAATTATTTCAGTAATTATAATATCTAAATTAACTTATATACTTATTTACTTTTAGATAACCGTTTAATTTTTTTTAAAAATTATCCTTACTATATGAATAAAGAGACCTCCTACTAGGGATCTCAACCATACCACCAAAAGCTGGCACTATTTACTGCAGATTTTTTTATTTTATTTTTTAAATTAAAGTGATAGATGCCCGACTGTGCTCATTTTTTTTATTTATTATCGGTGGAGGGCATATCTACTATTCGGGGAACATATCTGCGTTTTCCAATCAACTTGTCACAGCGGAGAGGTCGATGAAAGTTCCATGGTCTTATTAAAAAAAACATTCATTCCACTAGGTACTCCAGTCAACACACTTTCCGTTTTGGTGGGAAAAGAGAAGAATTTTGTGCTTGCGGTCTACGCCGTAATTAAACTATTTATAAGGCTTGACCACTTGAATTCTCTGAAACATCAGTTGCAGGAGATTTGTTTTGGATTGTCTCATTATGTTTTTTCATAGGGTTTGCAAATATAAATGTTAGGTAGTAGTTGGTTGGTTTGGGCAGGTGGGTTTGTTCCCTCATTGATAGCCCGGACACCCTGTAATATAAAAAGAATTATATATTATACTATAATAATAAATATTATACAGTTAAAAAATAAATATTGTTTCTATATTTAAAAAATAATAGTAAATCAACCTATGTTTATAATGTAATTTTAAGTAAAATTTAAATGATACATATCATCTGAATATTAATTTAAATATAATTTAATTATATAGTAAATAATACTTATTTAATGTATAGATTAGTATATAATATTTAATAAGGCTTGAATAATATTTAGTATCGATTATAAAGTTGACTATAATACAATTATATAATAAATATTATATTATATATTAGACTATATGAAATATAAATAATAAATAATATAATATATATTATATAATATTTTGTATATATTATATAATATAATGTATAATATAAATATAAATAAAATAAATAATATATTAATACTTAATAAATCAATATATATTGTAATAATTGGATATTGCATAGTATAATATAAAATACATAAATATAATATAGAATATAATATACAATAATAATTATTACTATAATAGTTTCATATTTATTTTTAATAGTTTTTATTAATACTTTCTATTATAATATATATATATATATAATATTTTATTTATTTTATATTATATAAAAATATATTAATTATTAATTATGATAATTTTAGATTTCAAGATAATAAATTTTACTATAGAAAATTATATACAATAATAATATTATAATTTTAACATACAATAATAAGTACAAATTAATCATTTGATAAGGTACAATTTATTAATTTTAATAATTTTAAATATATATTAATTTGCATTATAGAAGATAGTATATAATAATAATAACATAATTTATACATCTAATAATAACTATTACCAATTATATAATTTAATTTTTATTATATAAATTATATTATATATTATATTACTTTTTATTTTGAATGATTTCTAATATTAAATATAATATGTAATAATATCACTTTAAAATAAATTGACATTATATCCAATAAATCTCTTATTCAGTCTTACCATGATCGTACCAAAGTGCATGGCTATATTAGTTATAATGAGATTGATCTATGATTATCTAAATCTCCTTTTTAGGAAGATAAATTTGATTCATTAAATATAATATATATAATATGATTCATTAAATCG
>VDFB02175173.1:0-11812 GCA_007258455.2 Sequoia sempervirens | reverse complement strand
TAGTTTGATTCCATCATCAATAAGAGCCTTGAAGTATTGTTGTGAATTACGTTTGACTACCTCTATAAGCAGTTTAGTGAATCTATGATCATTAAGTGATTCATTTATATGGTATTGGGTTATTTCTTCATTATCAATTTCATCTGTTTCAAGAGTTACAACACTAATTTGATCTTGTCCATCAAATTTCTTTCCCCAAGGGTTCCCTTCTTGAAACATTTTTACTCTTGTTCTAGGGGTAATAGGTGATTGTTCTGATCTTCATCCTAGGACTAGATAGTGTATGAGACCTAAGATTGGGATGCAATGCAAATGGATATGATCCTAAGATGAGATATGAGAATGGTATGGTATGATATGACAAGCTTGATATAATAGGAATGCAAGAGCTCAAAGGAAACTCTAGGTTTGAAGTTGGTTATGATGCAAGGCTTTACTTGTGCTATTATGATGGATAGACACAAGGACAAATGATCAAGAGAGGGTATGTAGGAGATGATGATTTCCCTACTCAAGGATGATAAACCTCAAGTGATACGAGTGATTAATAGCCAAAGGTTTGATTTCAAGACCTATGAAGAGTAACCTAAGTACAAGCTAAAGGTTTATTTGACCAATGCAAGAGCAAAGGATATGCAAGGACTAGGCGGAATGCAAGGATTGAAGACTAGTTAGGAAAAATGCAAGGATTGAAAGATCAGAACTGAAGGATGATGGCCCCAAGAGATTTAAGTGATAGGTTCGTTTTGGATGTTTTTTCTATTTGACTTTTTTGGGGTTTATAGGGTTGAGATGTTGCAAATTACTAAGTGTGATGTTTGGTTGAATTTTTTTTTTAACACACACATGCAAGACACAGTAGACATAATTTTTTTGAGTTTGATCTTGATGTGAAATGGAAAAAACTTTGAAAACACTTTGTACAACCCTAGGTTGGCAAGGAAACCACTGGTTGATATCCCCACTTGTATTGCTCCAACCACTTAAACAAGGCAGACAACTAGATACTTGGTGGAACTGGCTCCCCTTAAACAGAACTCACTTCTCAAGCATGCCAAGTCTCATTCCCTAAAGAGGAATTTATGTCTCTACACATGAATAGTGAAAATGTGGGGCAGCTTCAGAGGTCTGACCTCCTGCGATCAGCGAGCGTATAAAGGTTTTTGGCCACTAAACAATTGGTTCTTAGTAAGGGCTTTCATTCAAGGTGGCCATACATGCGGCAAGATTAGCTCAAGATTATTTCAATCAAGAGGCCTCTCAGTCCCTTCCTAAGAAATTATTTTGACATAGCTCATGGGGCTACTAGGGGTGGCACTTTTCAGTATGACACATTTGCACCTATTGCTTATGACTTTCGTCACAAACACATTTTTTATATAGCGGTTTGAAAGAGCTTGGATTTATCTTATTACCGT
This sequence comes from Sequoia sempervirens, assembly GCA_007258455.2. Taxonomy (NCBI): domain Eukaryota; kingdom Viridiplantae; phylum Streptophyta; class Pinopsida; order Cupressales; family Cupressaceae; genus Sequoia; species Sequoia sempervirens. Next base: position 10,394 of record VDFB02175173.1, on the reverse strand, counting down.
ATGTGTCATTCACACCTTTCAAAGTGGGGTGGTAAGCCCTCTAAAGGTATACAAAAGCAAGGAAGTACATTTTTTTTATCTCCTAGATTGCACGAAGCACAAGGAGAGAGCATACACAATGTCGTTGCCTCACACTCACATGGGGTTCATTTTAATTCCAAATCCAAATGTGTGGGTGGTTATACAAAATGTTGAAAATGAATGCTTTTTATTCTCAAGATCGTCAAGTGGTGTGAGAGAAGAGCATACACATTCAATGACAAAAATGCAAACCACAAGACATGGAAAACACTTGTTAATTTTAACCCTTGCTTATGATGAGACAAACACTTGAGTTCATTTTTAGACCAACGAATTCAAATGTGATCTAATCTATAAAAAGAAGACACAATGTTTCAAGATTAGATTCTCTGACAATCGAACCTGCAACACATTGATTAGTAGTTTTAGTCATTGTTCTTTGACAAACGAGAGTTTATGTTTTTTGATTTTTCAAGTCTCTAACATGCGAACCTACAAAAATCTAAAGATTAGCCACAAAACTAAAATTAAACTAGAAAGAAAAAAATGACATTAATCTACTTAACAAAAAAAAAAATTAATCCAAACTTAACTAAATTAATCAAAATTTAATCTAAACTTAACTAAATTAATCAAAAATTAATCTAAATTAATCAAAACTAGAATTATTAAAATTTAGCAAAATTTATTAAATCTAAAGTAAACAAAAATCAAATCTAAATTAAATTAAATCTAAATTAAAACTCTAAATTAGAAAAATCTAAACTAAATTAAAACTCTAAATTAGAAAAAATTACACTAAATTAAATCTAAATTAGAACTTTAAATTAGAAAAATCTACACTAAATTAAATCTAAATTAAACTAAACTAAATTCTAAAGTAAATTAAATCTAAATTAGATTTAATCTAAATTAAATTTAAACTGAATTAAAAAATCTAAACTAAATTAGAAAAATCTGAACTTATATCTAAAAATATATAAATTTGAACCTTAATTTAAATTTAAAGCTAAACTTAATTTTAAGTTAGCTTTGGAGGTTTCAACCAATGACAATCCAAGGAAGCATAGTGCATAACTTAATCAAGACTAAAAATATCATTCTAAATGAATCTAAACTAGAAATTAAATTAATCTAAAAATTTAGATTATCAAGCAGATGCCTAGCATTTCAAATTATATTCCTAAATTAACCTAAACTAATCTAAACAGAATAATTGTTAAAAATAATATAACTTAATCAAGACTAAAATATTCTAAATTAATCTAAACTGAAAATTAAATTAATCTAAAAAATTTAGGATCATTAACAAATGTTGTAAGCATTTCAAATTATATGTAGGCATCGACGTCAAACCACGAGAATTCTTTCTCTAAAGTGGGAATTACTTATTTAGAAATTGATAATTATGGAATTTAGGAAGGTCATAGTTATTGGAGAAAAAATTTTATAGGAGCTTAGAACGACATATCTTCTCTACACCAACCTGTGAGAAAAGGGTATTCGACTCAGAGAGCATGCATGTGCGTAAACCCACAAGCATGCTAATTTCAAAGGTTCACAAAATGAAAGCAACAGAAAATCATTTGTAGATTGCAAAGTCGATGAAAATAGTTCCACTCTAATCGTTGCTCTCATTAAACCTTCTTCACAACATTTTTAGGAGGATTGGCAAGAAGGAGAGGGGATGAAATGAGGAAAAGCATGGGGAAAAGAGAACCTGGAGAACACGATATACATTCATTCTTGCAAGGGCATAGGTGGAATGCATGGTCGGCTTATGCTACAAGTAATAAAAGAACACTATAGGTTATGATTGTCATTTTCTTATCTCGGTTAAAAGAAGAGATAAAATAGTGTTCCAAATCGTGAAGAAGCCGACAAAAATAATACTTCCCAATCAATTTTCTGTCACTGCTATTAGAAAACCATCACACAATGTATTCTCTCTTTATCAAAGAACCTACGTGGCAAAAATAAGAAATCCTTAGACATGAAGATATGCAAATAGCTAAGAATAATGACATTATTTAGATGTATTTAAATAACTCGGGTATGATCTCCTATATCCATTGAGATGAAGAATCAAGCTATTTCACACAAAACTTATTGCAATGAGCATGATAATAGGAAAATGCAATAGATTGGGCAATTAAGATTCAGATTTCCAACATCCTTCAATGAAGTTACCTATAAGAAACAAAACACACACATGCAAAAAAAAATATTAAATCTAAACACACATGCATGCTAACAGGGATTTACTCATTGTCTTCCTACAATCAAAATCTTGTGTTGAGAAATAGGTGCTCTCAGAAGCATGCACAAGAGGTTATGATTGACGGATGTGAGAGATATTCAAATGAAGCCAAAATGAGAGAGATTCAAAATACTAGTGATGAATGCAAATATCCTATGAGAAAATAGATATCAAAAAGAGTGCAAAACAACGAGTGCTAAAAGTGGATGCAAAGATAATGAAAATGCAAAGATCGTGGATGGATCAAAGATGAGAGGGGGCTATGTTTAAATAGGTATCCTTAGGGTGAACCAGATTATAAACGAATGTGGGATAAAAGATTGACTTGGAAAAGTATATCCCACATGCATGAGATGAGTGGAATAGAAGAAGTGCAATAGGATAAATAGGTGATAAAGCGGGTGTGGAAGAGGTTAGAAGAAGGATGTAATGGAGAATATTAAAATGGTTATATAATATTATTAAATGGATTAAATATATGAAAATTATGGTAAAAAGAAGGAAATTGATATTATGACATAATGAAGAATAATAATAATATAATATTTGGATCCACTTAATGATTGGAAAAATTTGAATAAGAGGATGATTTTAATGAAAATTTTATGTGTCTACATGTGCAAATATTATAAAATTGGTTGATGTGGATTTTCTTTGCTAGGCCTTATATTATTAGTCACCATTATTAAATTGGTATGTTTATTATAGTGAAAAGGATTATTTGGGAGAACCTAATATGGTTGTTCATTTGAATCTATAGCAGTAGTTTATAGTGCATGAGAATTTTTTATCACTTTTAGTAGAGTGTTGGTAATGATATTGTTCATGATTCCATGTATAACTCATGTGTAGTGAGCCATTGATAATATTTGATTAGAAGATGGATGGAATTTTTCAATGGTTATTGGTGTCATAAGAAGCTCTTGGATTTTACCTTTAGATTGTAGTAAGATTTTAATGAAATCTTTGGTTCTATTAACAAAGTACATATGGTGATTATGTTTTCTTGGTTTGGAGATTGTAGTTTGAATTTACCTTTTTGGAGCTCATGGTGTTGAGTTATTTTATCGTGTTGTGGCCATGGAGGATCTTTAGTTAGGAAATGGTTATCATAATACCTAGAGAGATTGGACACATGGGTGATGTGAATTCATCATTTGATGATGAATGTTTATTTTCATGTGATTGGAGATGTTTCTTGGTTTATATTATGGTTGTTATTATGTCATGATGTACTCTTGGTTCTAGATTAGAGTTTTGGCATGCCATAGGTTATCTTGAGACCCTGATATGTTCATTCAGAGCATATGATCTTCTTTTGAGGAGTTGTTAGACCATGATTTCATGTTTGGGTTCTTGATTCCATGGTTGAAAATTTGGCAGTGGTCTTGCTTGGTTCTATTTTTTGAGTATAGTCATTTTCTTAGAGATTCATGATTTTACAATGTTGCATTTGAATTTGGAAAAATTCATTGTGAATGCTTATGAATACTAGAGAGACTTTGGCAAGGCTAAGATATCTATTTTTGTTTGGGATTGTATGTTGATATAGTTACTCTTTGATGAGGATTTCAAAAAAAATATTGAGTAGCTGACACCTGGTTATGGATGTGAATTCATTATGGACCTAAAGAGAGAATTTCCCTTTAATGTAAGCTTTCATTTCTTGGTACTATGCGCACAAGAAAATATTTTATTCCACTCTTGGTTTACTCTTTTCTTGCCTGAACATTGGATATAGTCTTTATTGTCTTGTCTTCTCATATGCGTTAGTCTTGAATAAAGAAGTTTTGAGGATTTTTTAAGAATAAGATGCATTGTTATATGGATTCCATTGTTATCCTTGTTTTGGTCTTGAGGCATGGATCTAGTTATGAGTATTTCTTAAGAAGAAGATGCATGGTTATATGGATTTCCACTATTCTACTTGTTTTAGTATTGAGCTATGGATCTAGTTATGAGGACTTATTTTGAGAGGTACATGAAAAAGTGTGTGGCTTTGGGAATATTCCCTTTATTGTGGAATGATTGGTTTGTTTGATCTACCTTTGGTATGAGAGGTTTATATCTATTTATTCCATGTTTTCATTTGATTTTAGTGTTAAATGTTGATATCCTTTTAGTATGGGAATAGTGAAGGAGATATTACTTTACACAACTTGGTATATGTTAGTGTGGAACAAGGATATGGTTTGATTTGTAGGTTCTCTCTTTGGTCTTTTTCTTCTTCTTATATTTTTGTATTCACAGGGTTGAGTGTGAAGAACATGGCAGAGCTATGGATACTAGTGGTGAGAAAGTTATTCCAACATATTTGTTTGCAATATTTGCATATCATTGTAGGTTTCCTTGACACTATGTAATAAAGGAGTTAGCCACATCCTCTATGTGAATTAATATAGGTAGACTTGGTATGCCTTGATCTATTTTGAGATTTGACATTACTTGTGCAGTGGGAGTTTGTTGATATATGTCAAGTTATTCTCTTTGATATCTTGATTTTTATTACTAATGTGTTGATGAGTTAGCATGTTTAATTGGATCAGGATCTACGCGTTATGTAGTTTTGTGGGCTGATTTTCCATTTAATTATAGTCGGATGAGTCGAATATGGATTTCCTATATCCATGAGATTATTTCAGTATTAATGCAAACCTTTTTAGTTGACCTTGTCTATGGTCATTTGTAACAATTGTATGTTACATTGATATAAGAGAATAGATATACAAATACATGATTACAATTTTTTGGTCGATATGTTGATGGCATGAATTTTTATCTACGATTTGTATGCCTTGGTTTGAGGTATGATTAGCTTAGATGAGTATTAATTTGTTGTGGTTGATACTCTAGTTGGTATGATTAAGACATGTACTTAGAGCCTTTGTTATCATTTGAATTTGATTCCTATGTTCATGTAAGGATTGATGTATGTTTTAGTCATAATTGGTATTGATGTACGAGCATCCGGGTGCATGAGAAACCCTGCACAACCAAAAAGATTTTAAATTTTAATGCTTGTGTTTTGTTTTGATTTTTTTGTTGCAGGCACAAATTATTGAAATCCTTAGCTCCTCCAACATAGTAGAATTTGGTAACGAGTTGTGGGAAAATAAATTTGATTAATTGATTACTTTTCAAATTGTTTTAAAATTGTTGAAAGATGTTGATTTTCCAAAAATGAAAATCCCACACCCAAGCTTGGAGTGGGAATTTAATATGCTCTGTAACACCACTTTGAAAATTGGAATTTGCATTTTGTTGCAAGATTGGAATGCAGGGCATTGGGGGAGAGTGGAGAGAGTGGGTTGGAAAGCAGGAAGGAAATTTTGAATTGCACATTGACTGTACATGCCAAGAAGAGGAAACCCATGCCCAAGAAGGAGCAATGAGCATTCTCGAAGTTTGACTGGCATTAGAGGAGAGAGAGATTGTCAGAAGTCGTGACTATGAGAACCAATCTCATGAAAACATGCATAAATTTATCATTTTGAAATGAAATTGAAAAATTCAAAATGTTCCAAAAAGCTAGGAAGGAGGAGCACAAAACCCAAAAACCGTTTGAGAAAATTCATGGTAATAAAATAGCAGTGAGAAAAAATGTGACGGGTTTTTTTGTGGCAATATGAAAAGAAGCTTTGGATAGAAAAATGGATGCATAAAAGGTGTGAAAATAGAGATTGTTTTGGAGATGAGAGGATTTGATGTCAATTGAAGTGTGTTGTTGCTTCTTTTTGCTACTCATAGAGAGCAATGATATGATTTTTCTTTGTTTGTAGGTGTTTTTCAAAGAATATGAAGTTTATTTTTGTTTGTATGTAGGTTGGTGTTGTTGGATTGACATAGTTTAGAGAATGTAGAAAATTTGTAATACATTATGGTTTCAAGTATTCTAGAAATGAATAAAATTTTAGATTTATCTCATGTTTTCTCCATTTAATGGTTTTTGAAAATTAAAGTTGATTTTTACTGCAAAAATTGACAATCCTATGGATTCTCAATTGTTGACTGCATCAAATGGTATCAGAGCAGGTTAATCTTGTTGGGGTGTGATATGCTTTGAGTATGAGTTTGTTGCAGGAGCTTGTTTTGGTGAAGATTGAAGCGGTGAAGCTATAAGAGAGAGATTTGTAAGAATGTTGTTTGTTGCAAGTATGAAAGAGGGTATGTGACTACTATCCTCCAGCAGAGATAAAGTTGGGTAGAAGGTGTAGAGTTCCTCCACTGAGAGAGAGTGGGTAGAGGGTAGTGTGTTGTGAGAATTTTTTTTTTAGAGAGTGTGATGTATTGTAGCAACGAGAGAGATGGGTATACACATGAGGAAGAATCCTATGATATGGGAAGGATGGAGCAAGTATCAAAAGAGGAGAATCATTTGGATGATCATGGATATAAATTCAAGGTTGGAAAAATTAGAGCTACTACAACAAGGAGAGATAGTCAAGAGTCATGAAAAGTTGAAAGGTGCAACATAAGATAAAAGAGAAGAAATTGAGACAACAAAAAGAAATGAGGTACAATTTGATAATTTTGATTTTGATTTGTTTGTGAGTAAAGAAAGTGAGATAGATGGAGGTGTGAAAGTGGGGATCTTTGATGGTCCCATCTTTGATGAGGAAATTGGTGAAGAAGATCTCTTATTGAGAGGAGATAAGATGAATAGAAAGGCTATTAAGTGGAGAAGTAACTCCTAATTTTTCAGAATTGTATGAAGAGGAAATTAATGGGGATTTGTTTGTTACTGAGATGGATATGGAGTTACAAATAGATGGGAAGAAAATAAATAAAGATGCAAATTTGTATGCAACATGTTTGTGTGAAGAAGTTGTTGAAGATGTTACAGTGGTTGAAGACGTGAAGATGATGGTGGGAGTAGATGGGGTAGATGAAAACTTCATTGCAAAGGATGTGATAAAGGTTGAAAATGAAGATAACATAGGAAACATTGCATCAAAGAAAGAGGAGGTAAATTTGTTTGCATTTTATAATTTCCATGAAGTTGTAGGGGAATTTTTTTATGTGTATGATGTAGGTGTTGATATGTATGATGAAATAATTTGGTTGAAGTGGTCGGATTTTGGTGGGTTGGATCCCATGAAGGAAGTTAGGAAAGAAGAGAAACATTGGAAGAGAAGGATGGTTTGTGGTGGATACAAATCCGTGAAGATGTTGGAAGAAGAGGAAGAAGAATTTTTTTTTAAAAAGAAAAAGAATGGTGGATCCAAAATAAACACATGGTTTTCAAATGTTTATGAACTTCATTCATGAAAAATTTCTTCTACTCGGGTTATTTGATGTAGGAGCATCTAGATGCACAGGAAATCCTACACAACCAAAAAGATTTTAAATTTTAATGCTTATGTTTTGTTTTGTTTTTTTGTTGCAGGCATAAATTATTGAAATCTTCAGCTCCTCTAGCATAGTAGAATTTGGTGACAGGTTGTGGGAAAATCAAATTGATTACTTTATTACTTTTCAAATTGTTGAAAGATGCTAATTTTCCAAAAATGAAAATCCCACACCCAAGCTTGGAGTGGGAATTTAATATGCTCTGTAACACCACTTTGAAAATTGGAATTTTCATTTTGTTGCAAGATTGGAATGCAAGGCATTGGGGAAGAGTGGAGAGAGTGGGTTGGAAAGTAGGAAATAAATTTTGAATTTCACATTGAATGCACATGCCAAGAAGAGGAAACCCACGCCCAAGAAGGAGTAATGAGCATTATGAAAGTTTGACTGGTGTTGGAGCAGAGAGAGATTGTCAGAAGTCATGACTGTGAGAACTAGTCTCACAAAAACATGCATATTTTTCTCATTTTGAAATGAAATTGAAAAATTCAAAATCTTCCAAAAAGCTAGGAAGGAGGAGCACAAAACCCATAAACCATTTGAGAAAATTTGTGGTAATAAAATAGCAGTGATAGAAAAAATGTGACAATTTTTTTGTGGCAAGATGAAAAGAAGCTTTGTATAGAAAAATGAATGCATAGAAGGTGTGAAAATGGAGATTGTTTTGGATATGAGAGGATTTTATGTCAACTGAAGTGTGTTGTTGCTTCTTTTTGTTGCTCATAGAGAGCAATGATCTTATTTTTCTTTGTCTGTAGGTGTTTTTCAAAGAATATGAAGTTTATTTTTTGTTTGCCTGTAGGTTGGTGTTGTTGGATTGGCATAGTTTAGATAATGTGAAAGATTTGTAATACATTATGGTTGCAAGTATTCTAGAAATCAATAAAATTTTAGATTTATCTATGTGTTCTCCATTTAATGGTTTTCAAAAATATAAAGTTGATTTTTGCTACAACAATTGACAATCCTATGGATTGTCAATTTTTTACTACATCGGGTATGATTCACCTTGGCATGTTCCTTTTTTTTTTTCCATAGGTGGTATGTTGGAGGATGTGAGGAGGTTTTTTCTTGATTGTGATTATCATGGTTTATTTTGTAGGTATCTTGTTGGAGAATGAGAGTATGGTGAAGGGTCAAGTGGTACATGATTGGCTAAGGGATTTTTTCCCTTGTTTGTGATTTTTATAGGTGTATTTATAATGTATGATTTCGAGTGGGAGAATTTTAGGATTAAGGTTCCATCTACCTTGTAAATCATATGTCATATTGCATAGTTCCTGTAGCATAAAAAATTATCACCTTTGACAATTTCAAACTAGGTTTTTCTCCCTCCTATGTGTTTGGACCTAATTATGCATTTAATTTCATAATTATGAATTAATTGCCCATTTTTATAAACATATTTGGAAAATAAAGCATGGGAAATCAAACTATGCATTTAATATTTTACCCTTGACACTTTTAGACCTCGAAAAAGGTGGGCACCCTAGACCACCTATTTTGGCTCCAAATTTAAATATGTTGGTGTCAATAATTTATTATTTGAATTTCAAATTTTAGTTTTTTAATATCAAGATTTAATTTTTGAGAAATTATATTAATTGCATATAAATACATACTATTTTCACCATTTGAATTAACTAGCAATTTTGGGAGAGAAAATTTTATATTTCAAAAATCAATCAAGAGCATTCAAGGGCAGAATTAGCAACATTATTATAATAATTTCACCATTTAAGTTCAAGGTTACAAGACATCAAGATGAAGGAAGAAATTATGTTCAAGGATCTATTATGATCAATCATGCCAAATCATGAAAATGTATTGAGTTATCCTCTACATGTTAGTTGCAACACTCCATTATGTTTTATGAGCTAACCTTTTACAGGTCCATCAAGTATTCAAGGCATCCATAAATCAAAATTTTGTGGCAACTCATGTGACATCTCTTCATCAAGGGTTTTCATATCAAGGTAACATTATCATTTGTCATTTATCAATTTTAGTCAATTATTATTATTTTAGCCTTTGCTCGACCTAGGGTATGCTCTCTTGATCATTATCAATCACTATTGTGGATGTAGGAATACCAACACAATATTTGACTTAGGAAAGCCCATATACAACACAACCTACTCCCCCATTTTCATGTGTGTAGGTCAGATCTAGAGGTTTCAACTAGTGACAATCTAGGGAAGCAGATTGCAAGTCTTAATCAAAATCTTAGAGTTTTCAGATCCGAGGAAAGAGGAGCCTACTCTAAGGTGCACCAAACCCTAGAATTTCCAATTTAGATCCAAATTTGTAGTGCAGAATCCTCATTGTTATCATATCTCAGATCTAGGTCAATTTTGTAACTTTTCATTTTCGTTTGTACATTAATTTACATTTTTAAATTTAGGGTTATATGTCAAATCACCTATCAAAATTTTGATCCTCACGTCCTCAAAAAAAAACATAAACACTAAGGTATTGGCTCTCCATTGTGGCAACAAGCTAACCGTAAAACCCTAGTCAACTTATGTTCAATGTTGAGTCAAGTGAAAAGGAGATAATCTTAGTTATCCTAATTAGATCTAGGATCACTTTTCCAACTAAACATTTTGGTGAACCTGACATATCCTACACTTGTAATTTTATGATTTTCATATTATAAAATTTTGAAAATTATTTAAAAACTATAGTTTTTTTGAAAGTCTTGCATTTATTTCATTTTCAAAACTATGCATTTGCACTATTTATTCATCATAAATTAAAAAAC
>VDFB02175171.1:0-18608 GCA_007258455.2 Sequoia sempervirens | reverse complement strand
TAAATATTTATTGCATTTTCTAAATCATATATTATAAAGTATAAAACATTTTTTTAAATCATATATAAACAAAATCGGATATCTGATTCAAATCGGATATCCGATTTAAAATGGATATCTAATTTGAAACAGATATCCAATATTTCTGACAAAGAATTTATTGACTAGGGATTAGCCTTGGGCTTGCTTTGGTATTTTTCTTGGACATGCCAATCCTAAGAAGTCAACGCAAAAAACGTGTTTGACAACTCACCTTGTTTTTCTAGACTTCGTCCATGTGGCTGAAGACTTTATTTTTAGCCAAAATTGATGAAACAAAAAGGGTTTGTAGAGGAGACTCTCAGATTTCCACCAATATAAATTATTCTATACTTTGAATTTAATAAATTATTATTATTCATTTTCTATTAGAATTATGACTAAAGTCCTAATTGATAGTCGATTGAAAAATATCTATAACTTTCAAACGGTATCATATTTTTTGAATCCAAAATATGTGTCACATTCTATACTTTGTATACTATAGGATTAAAAAAAAAATTGAATTTCATGAAGTTTTGACCAAGTTAAGGTGGTCAGATATACGAGTTTTTTATTTTTTAAAAAAGTTGTAATAAAAAATTAATAATTAATTATTTACTTGGAAAAAAATTACAAAAAAATATGCGTCACATCTGGACATGAGTCCTCTACTTATGTCTAAAATATGATAAAATAATATTATCATTTTATTGTAGTTAGCGTGGTCAGACAGACACCTACTTCTTACTTTTTCGCTGAAATTTAAGTACTACTGCATTGAAATTTCAAATTTTCACCAAATAGACATTTAAAAAAATAAAATAAACTTAGTAGTTTAGAAACTACATTCAATTTTCCACATATTCTATTCTTACATATTTTTGAAATAAAATAGATAACTTATTGAAATTTTTATGTCAAGTTGCCTAACTCTAATTTTTTTAAATTTTCATTGCCACTTAAGGGCCTATTTTTCCATGATGATCCTGCACATACCTTATATATATAACACGTAAGCACTAAAGTAAATACAAAAATTAAATATCATCACCTAAATCTCTAATAGATTGAGGGATATCAACCTCATCCTCTCTTGGGAGCATTGAGGGTATGCTAGCCTCTCCATGACCATAGGTACTAATGCATGTTGTAGCTACTGCATGTGATCTAGTCACACGAATGTGTGAGGACTCTCCCCACTCGTGTTGATCCTCAACTGCTACCTCATCACCCTTGCTAATGGGTGGCTCCTCCTCCTCATACTCCTCCTCCTCATCCCCCTCCTGATCCTCATCCTCATCTCTATCCTAGCCCTCATAGTTAGGATCGACATCCTCATCATACTTATAATCTATAACATATGTGAATATATATGCAGCCCCATATTGTACATCCTCGGCCTTGTCCTCTACCTCATCTCCCTCATCTGGCAGTGGTCATGTGTCACCTATAGGGACATCCATCAAAAATAAAAGAGTTGGTCATGTCACCAACCACCACTCCTCATGCTTATCTATGCTACCAACGTCATCAGTGTTGGAGACTGGCACCTGATCATGATTTGAGTAATTAGAGTCACACTAGACTACATGGTCTAGAGTGAGCCATATAGTATCACCTGGCCTCTAGGTACTTTGCACTAATCTCCTGATAAAGGGGCGCACCCTTGGTGGTGTTTGCACCTATCCAAATTACTGCATAACTCAACAATAATAGAAAGGATGCACTACATAGTCATGTTGACCAACTAAAAATCTATCCATCTACATCCTCCTCAACTGTCGGGTATGATCTGGCCACTATAGTCTCAACTAATAAGGTCTCCAAAGGATCTCGTCCTCCTCCAGCCAATCAAACCTAACTCTCCAAAAATGAGAATCTTTGTAGTTTCGTAAGCATCGTAAAGGATAGTTGAAGGATCATGGATACCATGCACCTATAGCACATGGGAAACCAACAGGCTTGGTACATGTAATATGCTCAAGGCACAAAACCTGAAGTAGTGTACAATGCACCATACTGTCTATCTCCCAAAAAATAAATCAACCCAAATCATAATACAGATGTGCCACGATATAGCATCCCCAAGCGTAGATTGTCTTGTACTCTTCCATCCCACGAATCAATTGGACCAATCCTCCATCAACGTGTGTTGCTTTTCCATATGGATTGAGTACCAGTGCCACCGTGTGCATCATAATCTATCTCACAATAGGGGCTCGGGAATATAGTAGCATCGATAGCTTGATTCACGGCCTCACGTGCTCATTATGAACTAGTCCGTCAAGGTAATATTACATGTTGGCCTTCCATTTGTGAAATGACCGATCTCCTCAGAAGTGTACCCATTCTCCCCAAATAGGAACTAGGAGAATCCATTGTACATCAAGGTAAACCCACAAAAGTCGTTTACAATTTGAGTGAGGAAGGAAAAGTGGAAGAAAATGACCCCATACCAAAGATTTTGGTTTTTGGGGTTCGAATGAACCCTTGGGTTCAAGCAAACCAAAAAAGGGTTCAAATGAACCCTGGTTCGTGCGAATCAGTTAAATGCAAGATGGACCCCTCTTCCCACCTCCCTACTCTCTAGCACAAAAAAAACCAGAATTTTTGCCCTTCGAATCTCGAGTTGAGGATGAAAATGGAGGAGACTTCACGAACCCAACTAGAATAAAGTAGTCCTCAAAATGAGCTATCCAACAAATATAATTTTAATATGTTTTGGTTTTATTATGTATTTGTTTTTTTAGTTTTGTTAAACATAGATTTTTCATTGAAAATGAAGGTCTCTGTTCTGCACATGTGGAAAAATAGTAGATATAAAAAAAATTTGAAAAATATGATTGCACTAGATATTGAAGTCCTTGATCTAACAAAAAAAGAAAAATTGAATTTCGATATAGAAAAAAAAGTTACACATTATATGGTAGCACTATGTTTGAATTGTAATTGGTTTGACTTCGAAACTTGATTAAAGAAAAAATATTCAATATAACACTATCTAACCAAGTGGCAGTAGTGCTATATATCATAGTTACAAATCTAAACTCGAAAGAATTAGAATTTTATCCTTCATGGAAAAAAAGTTAAGCACTATACGGTGTGCATCAGTTTTTAAAAATGTTATTTTCTGAAAAAACCTAGTTTTCATGGGAGATGGAAAAAGAAGTGCAATCTGATTCTAAAAATTTTGAAAAAAATATTTTTAGAATCTACAGACAAAATGTGATGAGACTCTAGTTTGCATCATCTTCAAATTCCTCACATTTTAGACACTATAGGTGCCCGAATGTGAAGATTTAGTTAAAAAATTATTTTAGTGTCTAGTTTGGTCAAAAATTGTAAACCACTATTGTGGGATCACATTCTTCTAAGGTAATGGTCATATCCCCAATTGGGAGGTGAAATTTACATGTATCTACATTCCAACGCTCGTATAGGACCATCGGCATGGCATTGTGGTATCTCATGGGAGGCATAAGGTATGCCCAATAGATACATGCTTCTTGAAGATGCTTTGTCTCTACTGATAGTGTTGGAGCTAGGTCTCTTAAAAAACTTAGCTGTCCCTGCCCTAACCATTGTTGCAACTGGGTGGGTACCTATCAAAATAACCACAATATGCTCTAAATATTCCTCTAATATCTTTAATTTTTACATTAGTCACATGCATGTATACTAAAGTTCATTTAGTGTGCTTTCCTAAAGTCCCTAGACACTTTACAACCCTTTTGGGACACTTCACAAATAAATGAGACATATCACAAAGAAATGGGACACTTTGTGAAGAAACAAGACACTTTGTGAACAAAAGGGACACTTTACGAAGAAATGGGACAGTTTGTGAAAAAAGGGGACACTTTGTGAAGTTTTTTCCCAAGATCCTAAATTAACCTATATATATATCTAAATCATTATATTATTGCAAAATCACTAAACCAAGGCCATAGAATTGACTCACCTCATGATACAACTCACCACATGCCACCTGGTCTTGAAGCACATCTAGTCATGAGGGCCTATAATCCCGTTTACTTGACATCTTCTCATCTCACTCGTCACTCTCAAGCTACAAGAAGGTAAAATGCAATAGTAAGTGAAAAATTACTCTCTTTTACCTCTTTTAACCTATTTTCATTCTATTACTCTTATACATTAAAAAGGGTTATTTTTCATCTTAATATTTAATAACATATTTCTTCTTCCAAAAACCATAGCAGGAACTAGGGAACTCTGTTTTCGATGTTTTTTGATGTGTTGGAATCATGATTTTGCACCTGACATCATCACTTGTCTATTGTTATGTGGCATGGTTCTTTGAAATTCCCTATGATATGATTGTTCTTTCTTTGACATGGTTAGATTGCTACCTTGATTCCACCTTTGTAATGCAAGCGGAATCAAGGGGGTGCATACATCTACCCTTGAATTTGATTCCTAGAAGCTAGATAAAAGAATTTTTAGACAATTAATGAATTTGTGTTGTAGGATGTGGTTCCTAATGTTGTGGTTTTGCAGATAACTACACTGGGGTCTTCATTCTCTCATCTCTTGAATAAGTATCCTTTTTGTGCAATAAAGTATACTATTTAGAGTCCTTTAGCTTACATATGCACGTAGAGTCATATGGGTGCTAAAGTGAGGGATAAATGTGGTGTAGAAAATTGGAAGCTCTTGGAAAAAGAGATAATTTCATGCTTAATTTGGTCCTACTTTTGAGTACCCTTGCATTAATCATTCTTCAAAACAACATTTATAGGCCCCTAAGACCCATTATTTTTTATCTAGAGGCCCATTTCACATAAAAATCATATAAATCTCGACAAACAATACTTAATTCATTCACATCTCAAAAACCCACCTCCAAAAACTACTAGTGGGACCCATTCACCACCTTGGGCCAATGAGTCCCCTCTGGTGGGACTCATTCACCAAGGGTGGCGAATGAGTCCCCTTTGGGGAAAATTTAAATTTTGAGCGAGAATTTCACTGACTTAATTCAATTTTTCAGTGGATGTCAACATCTTAGGTCTTAATAACGGAAAAATTAGGTATTGATGCCTATAAATACACATTTTAAGTCATTTTTCACATCTCCTAGTCATTTTGACAAAGCAATTTCAAAAGTTAAGTATTCAGAATCTTCCACAAGAAGTTTCATTAGCATTTCTATAGCAAAGTTGAAGATTTTGGATAGCAAGATAGGGTTTTTGCAAGTCTTCAAGCTCCCTTCTCATTCAAGATCCAACATTGCAAAGAGTTGATCATGGATGTCTATGGAGAATCATAGAGAAATCTAGGTTGAGGAGATGCAATTAGCCATCAAATCACACCTTATGACTTGTTCTCAAAGTGATTCCATCTTCCATTTTCTATCTATCTTCAGATTTAAGGTTTGCATGTCAATTACATTCATTTGAAATGTTGTAGGGTTTCTTTGATTGAAGTATTGCATCATTCAAATCATATTTACTTATCTTATTCTAGCACATTAGAATAAGATTTTATCTTACTTCAAATTTTCCTAGTCTTAGACACACTTAGGGCTAGGGTTTTATGTAGATTTTATCTATTGAAGGTTTAATTACCCAATTAGGGGTTTGACCAAGGAAAACCCCCCATTAGAAAACAAATTTAAAGTTGTTTTATAGGTGTTTTTTGAAGATTCAGATGTAGGTTTTCATTAAGAAGTGTTGTGTAGGTGACAAAGTGCAAATGAAAAACTTAAAAATCAAAAAAAGGACTAATTCGCCATGGATGGCGAATGAGTCCCATTGGAGGTTCCTGACAAAACAGAGTGCAGATTCAAGTACCCTTTTGGAAAAAATAGGATTCTAGGTAGAAACCCTGGTTTGGGATTGATTCGCATAGGGTGGTGAATGAGTCCCAGTCAGTCAAAAAGTCAACATTTTTCAATTTTCAAAATATTTTCAAATCTTCATCAGGTTTATAGGTGCACACATTCAATCTTGTAACTTTCTGTTTTGTTCTATTTGCATTTTTTAGTCATCCTTTTAGGTCTTTTGAAAACAACACTATGTTTTCAAACACTTCATATTTCTTAGGTTTTGCATAAATAATCAATCAATTTTATCAGTTTGTTGCATTTAGAGATATTTCCATCATACTTGTATTAGTTTGAGTGAACCACCTAGATTTTTTGTAGGATCTATCTCTCTCCTTTAGGTGAAAAATCCTAATTGAGTAAGAGAGTCATAGTATCCTTACCAAACAAAAATCTTTTGTTCAAGCCCTAAACATAATTTGAATATGTAACATACAATTACAACACTAATTTAAGGCACAATTTAGTTCTTTTATCATTAATTATTCACAAATTAAGTGTGAAAAAATGGATACTTTTTCCTACACTACACTTATACCTAGTATAGAAATCATTAAAATAGTCTATAAATCAATAGCTTAAGATAAAATGTGACGAATAACATAATTCCACTAGCTAACAAATGTTCATTTTAATGGTGATCTCCATCCAACATTAACATCTACTATTTGGTATTACAAGGTTTAACGGTTTATAAAAATAAGTCTAAAATAGTGAAAAAGCCACTTGAATATTATTAAAATGACCCTAAAATGTCATTACATGAGCATTTGCTAAAATGGTGTCAAATGGTATGTTGTAGATTGCAAAGTAGACACTTATTAACTCTATCGAAAGGTGTAATAAATAAATAGATATGGCAAGTATATGAAGATATATAAAGACATGAATAAATATAAGAGGCAAGTGCACAACAATATGTATAATAGATAAATAGATGACATACAACAAGGGACCTAACTTCACACAAAATCACACTATTTGTGAATATATAAGTATATGAAGATACCCTCCTACAAACAAACTAAATGAGAAAAGACACTAATATGCAAAATTCTACTGTTACAATATTACAAACTATTCATAAAGAGGAGCCAATATGAGACCATGGCCCAAAGTCAATAAAATGAATATATTAAATTTATGTGCATTCCCTATATCTAAGTTACAAGTAAAATTTAACAATTAAACAAATGAAATATGTGCAAATGGCCTTCAATTTAAAGTGAGACTAAATCAATGGATTTCGAGTTTACATGGAAATTCTCCAACATGTTGAAATCGCTGCTGTAAGGGACTGTATAGATTTACTCAATGAACCAACAGCTTACATTTTTGGTTATTTGAGGCTCTTATCTCTCACTTGAATATTGGGATGACAATTTACAGCGAAGTATTTTTAACACCATTTTACATGCCTTTGTTATGAATTACCATTCTACAATTGAAGAAACCAGTCACATAACACACAGATGTATGTGGTTCGGCCGTAGCCTACATCCACTGGAGAAGGGAGAGAGGGTGTTATTATTCATAGTAGTTCAAATGGAGATTACAACAGCTCTACATATATAGAGATACATCAGCGTTAATTAGTGATAGCAAAAAGAAGGCACAGATTAAGGCGAATCCCACAAATTATGCACTCTCCATAAATAGCTCAAGTAACCAGCACAGATAGAAACAAATCCCCTATAACCAGCAATCCACAGATAGAAACAAATCCCCGTAAATATCTCTTCTCCAACACTCCCCCTCAAGTTGGTGCGAAAATGTCAATAGAGCCCAACTTGGACAATATTTCTTGAAACTTGAGAGCTGGAAGACCTTTTGTAAATATATCTGCCAATTGCTGAGTTGTACAGACAAAGGTTGTGCGAATGACATTGGCTTGCACATTCTCTCTAACAAAATGGCAGTCGACTTCAATATGTTTAGTGGGCTCATGAAACACTAGATTTGAAGCGATATGCATAGCAGCCTGATTATCATAGAATAATTGAGTTGGTAGAGATGAACCATAACCAAGGTCCTGCAACAGAGCTCGAAGCCATATAATTTCACTAGTAGTTGATTCCATTGCTCTATATTTTGCTTCAGCACTTGAACGAGCAACAACACTCTATTTTTTACTTTTCCATGTGACCAAGTTACCTCCAACAAAAGTACAATATCTAGTTGTAGACCTTCGATCAATGGGAGATCCTGCCCAATTAGCATCAGTATAGGCAGTAATAGAATTATGACCAGTCTTACACATCCATATACCTCTGCCTGGTGACCCTTTCAGATACTGTAAAATTCTGGTAACGGCATGCATATGTTGAGCCTTGGGAGCATGCATGAAACAACTTACCAAACTAACTGCATAAGAAAGGTCAGGTCGAGTAATGGTTAAATAGAATAACCTACCAACCAACCTCTGAAACTGACCAATATCAGACAACAATGCACCAGTATCATACAATTTTCCTCCGCTATCCGTTGGTGTATCTGATGGTTTGATTCCAAATTTACCTATTTCTTGTAACAGATCCAACACATACTTTCGTTGATTAAGAAAGATGCCACTTTTTGAGTAGGCAATTTCTAATCCTAGAAAGTACTTCAAAGTTCCCAAATCTTTAATGGCAAATCTATTGTGTAGCAGAATCTTTAGCTTAGAAATTGCATTTTGATCATCACCAGTAATGACTATATCATCAACATAAATCAAAACAACAATACCCGAGTTACCTCTTTTAACAAACAGAGAAGGATATGTATTCCTCCGTTTCAGCCCATTCATCATAAGGACAGAACTAAGCTTAGCATACCAGGCCCGTGGAGATTGTTTAAGCCCGTAGATTGCCTTTTTTAACTTACACACTAAACCAAACTGGGCCTCTTGCGGATGCCCAGGTGGGATGCTCATGTAAAGATCACCGTGCAAGAATGCATTTTTGACATCCACTTGAAACAATTTCCAGTCTTGATTTACTGCAAGAGAAATGAGGACCCGGAATGTGTTCATCTTTGCAACAGGCGCAAAAGTTTCTTGGTAATCTACTCCATATGTTTGTGTGAATCCTCTAGCAACAAGTCTGGCCTTATGTCGTTCTAAGGAACCATCACTATTGTATTTATTTTTGTACACCCAACGACATCCGACAGTTTTCCTTCCTAGAGGTAGCTTAACAATCTCCCAGGTTTTATTGTCATCTAGAGCTTGTAGCTCGTCTTGCATAGACTTCCTCCAAACTGCAATGGAGTTAGCTTCTCGAAAAGTCTTAGGTTCTTGATTATGATCAACGGTACTCAAGAAAGCTAGGTGAGACTGAGAAATATTATTATAAGATAGGCGTTCCTGCATAGGATAAGATGTAGCATGATAAGTGAAGAAATATTTCATTCTCTCTGGAGGGCGAGTTTCTCTACTCGATCGTCGAGTAGCTTGAGGTGATGTGGGGATTGGGGTTGCTTCAATAACTTCTGCATCTTGATCAGTAGCAACATCCTCATTGGTAATTGTAGGAAGCGGGACTGGGTCAGACAAAGACTCCCCTTGTGACCGACTCCCGGATTCAACACAAGCTTTAAAAAAATATTCAGACTCCACAAAATGTACATCACGTGAAACAACAATTTTATGAGTGACTGGATCATAACATATGTACCCTTTCTTAGTGGAAGAATACCCAAAAAATACACACTGAGTAGAGCGAGCTTCTAACTTATCTTTGTGTATTGCTTGCTGGTGCACATAACAGACACATCTGAATACCCTCAAGTGTGAGATGTCAGGTGTCTGATTTTTTAGTATCTCCAATGGTGACTTGAACTTAATAACTTGGCTGGGAAGTTGGTTGATCAAATATGTAGCGGTTAATACACCATGAGACCAATATTGTTTTGGGACCTTCGTTTGAAACATAAGGGCCTGTGCGGTTTCCAGGATGTGCCGATTCTTTCTTTCGGCTACCCCATTTTGTTGTGGAGTTCTGACACAACTTGTTTGATGAATAATGCCTTGGCTTCGAAGATATTCTGAAAAAGATCCTTTAGCATATTCGGTACCATTATCAGACCTAAAAGTTTTTATTTTAGCACCAAACTGATTAAACACCATAGTATGAAAATCTTTGAAGACAGAAGTCACTTCATTTTTTTTATTTTAACAAGTATAACCAGGTAGCACGAGAAAAATCATCAATGAACAACACAAAATATTTATATCCATCATAAGAATCAATAGGCATAGGTCCCCATAAGTCGGAGTGAACTAATTCAAACAACTCAGTAGACATAGAGGATGAATTAACAAAAGGTAAACGTGTTTGTTTAGAAAACTGACAAACGTCACAAACATCAAAATCAACAGAAGTAGAGGGACAAAGTCTTGACAAGATACGGTTGGATGGATGTCTAAGCCGTTTATGTAAAGTGTGACTTTCAATTACACCACTTGCATGACATGCCTTATTGAGGGAGTTTAGAAAATAAAGTCCATGTGAGTATGTTCCTTTACCAATCGTCTTCTTCAACTTTCGATCCTGAAAGATGATAGATTTTGAAGAAAAAATGACATCACAATTTAAAGAATTAGTAATTTTTCCAATAGACATAAGTTGAATAGGAAAGGATGGAACAACCAGAGCATCAGATGAAGCACTATGAGAAAAGAAACTAATTTTACCACTTCCTAAGGCAGGAACAACAGTGCCATTTGCAACAGAAATGTCATGCTTATCAGTTTTCAGAATAAAATTGGTTACTGAAGAAGGACTATTGGCCATATGATCAGTAGCTCTGGAATCAATAATCCAAGAATTAATTTTGGAATGGGAAGTAAGATAAGCATGAAGTTTACCTGACACATGAGTGGAAGTGGACGGACTGTTGCCAGAAGAGATAGTCTTACTGAGTTGTTGAAGAAGATGACTCAACTAATTGATTGAAAAAGGTGTCTCGGCTACAGCAGCATGATCCTTCCGACCCTTATATTCAGATTTGAGATGTGGATGTAATTCTCAGCAACGATCCTTGGTATGCCCAATTTTCTTGCAGTGATCACATTGATAGAGTTCCTTCTTACCCTTGTAGCGAGAAACATTCCTATTTTTGTCAGAAAAATGAGGCTTTCTTTTATCATCCTTTTTAGCCAAAAGGACATTAGATTCAATCTTCTCAGTTGAAGTTTTGGATTCTGAGCTCATAGTCTTTCTTCGAGTTTCCTCTCACTGAATAGTAGCGCAAACACCAGCAAGGGTGGGTAATGTGGCATCCATCAGAAGGTTGCTCCTTATGTATTCATACTCAGGCTTCAGGCTACTAAGTAGTGAGAAAATTTTATCCTCCTCAGCTCGTTTCAAAAGAGTTTTGGCATCAGTGGTATGTGGATGATACAGGTTCAATTCGTCCCACAATTTTTTTAGATTCCCAAGGTGTTCACTAAAGGTTTTTTCACCTTGTTGGGCTGCAGCAATTTTAAGAGTGAGTTCAAAAATACAGGCAACATTATTTTGGTTTCCATATAATTCAGTGATTGAATCCCACAGTTCTTTTGCCGAATTAGAAAAAGTGAAAATTTCGGCAATATGAGTTTCCATCAAATTAAGTAACCATGATCGAACAAGCTGATCATTGGATATCCAATCGTCATATCCCAATTTAGTATTTTGAGGACACTTTTTATCACCATTAACGAAACCAAATTTTTTCTTGCCACCAAGCGACAAAGTAACAGCTCTAGACCATGCTACATAATTAATACCACTTAACGGAACTGATGAAAGTCTCCAACTAGGATTCGAATCGAACTCGGCCATGAAAAGAGCAGACAAAAAAGAAATTGCGAAAGGCACTTACAATGAAAGTCTCCGCAGCAGATTCAGAACACACCAGATTTCTGATGCAGAGGATAAAAGAACTCCGCATGAACCAGTAAAAAGAGCAGGCGCGGTATTTGAACAGGGCAGATCACGGGGCAAGGCCGGTGATCTCACGGCAAGAAAGCAAACAAACCCTCTATCACAGGATTCTCAAAAAAGAACAAATATGCAAGCGGAATAAAAGAATGGATCAGATCCGCTCTAATACCATGAAGAAACCAGTCACATAACACACAGATGTAAACCAGTCACATAACACACAGATGTATGTGGTTCGGCCGTAGCCTACATCCACTGGAGAAGGGAGAGAGGGTGTTATTATTCATAGTAGTTCAAATGGAGATTACAACAGCTTTACATATATAGAGATACATCAACCTTAATTAGTGACAGCAAAAAAAAGGCACAGATTAAGGCGAATCCCACAAATTATGCACTCTCCATAAATAGCTCAAGTAACCAGCATGGATAGAAACAAATCCCCCTAACCAGCAATCCACATATAGAAACAAATCCCCGTAAATCTCTCTTCTCCAACAGCAATAAAAACAGGTCAATGTGATCGCTACGGTCAAGCGAGAATTAGTCGATTTAATGTTTTCTTCACGCGTTTACCGTTTGACAATATTTCGTTTGACGATAAGACACCAGCATAAAAATTAAATACGCTTTGAACAACTAAAAAACGTGTATTTGAAGACAAGATTATATAATATACCGGACTTGAGTGTGGCACACGCCACTGAGTGACTGAAATATTGAATGGGTCCTGCTTGTACGACTTACGATATTGAAAAATTCATATGATTGTCTATCCGTAAGCTCTGTATAAATATAGCCTGCTTTCTGAGTTATATTCCATCTTCATCTGCGTTTCTCCTCAACTGAACTATTGTTTCTGCTGAATTCGTTTCTAACGTGAGCAACTTTCTTTGCGATAGAATGCTCTGTATATTTCACCGTTTCTCCTCAACTGAACTATTGTTTCTGCTGAATTCGTTTCTAACGTGAGCAACTTTCTTTGCGAAAGAACGCTCTGTAGCAGTGAAAATGGCGCAATCGAAGTTTGTCAGAATCATGATCGTCCTCCTTGTTCTAACCGTTCTGTTTGCCCTGCAAGTTTCTGCTCGATATAACCTTAAGACTGGTGTAAATACTAATGCAGATAGTAACTACGACAAAGCAAGTTTTAATCTGTTTCAAGTTGTGGAGAGATTACCGTCATGTACCAATTGTGCAGGCCATATTACAGATCCTAACTGCTGCAGATAAAACAGGGCTGCATGAGGTAGTCTACAATTCAGACTCATATGTACAGTAACAATGATATACAGGTCCAACGACCTAATTCATATACAAAAGATTTCGCCAATGTATTATTTCTATGCCCTTAGGTTTGCTTGAGAAGATAGTGCTTTTTTTATCTATTCTGTAGTAAGAATAAATTCATATGTCAATGGACTGTTGATCAATTGTTAAAGTTGAAGGTTCTGAGTGATCCTATCAGTTATAAAAGAATTCTTTTGATAAGGTCCCAACATCATACGAAATGAAGTTAGGATCGTGTCCTAAACAAATTTGATGGAATGAATACCCCTCAATCTATTATTCTAAGATAAAAAATTAACCTACAGATAGCTATAAAATCTTACATGAAAATAAAACGTTACATATAAAAAATATTGAAAGTATTTATTTAATAAATAAGCTTCATCATCTTTAATGAACCAATTTATATTAGATCTCTCCATTAAAAGGATTTTTTTTGTTTTATTAAATCGCATCGTCGTGCTTGTCTAAATCTTCTTAAGCATTAGGTGTTCTTGAATAATTGAAGAAAACAAATTCCTCCCTCTGCTAATCATTATTTCCAGGGTTTTATAAATGTATTTAAATTATGTATCACTTAATATTTACTTTGACATTTTTTTATTCAATAAAATTTGATAAATATTGGCAAATTATGAAATTTGTATTGATGGTAGCTACCATTTCAATTGTTAATGATAAGGGATATAGTGTGAATATTCATTCAACCAATACTTTTTTATTAATAAGATGTATATCTATTTTATTATGTAAAAAAATAATAATACACTATTCACAAATAAAAAATGGGTGGTGAAAAGGCATATTCTTAGAATCTAAGTAGGAAAAAGTAAAAAAAAAAAGATAAAAATATGGAAAAGACAAAGTCTAACCATCAATGAAAAGAAATAAAAATGCTAAGTGACATGAAAGATATTGATAGGAAGGGGTCATGGTCATATAGTTTATCCCATACATTAGTGGGGATGGAATCATCATCAATAGGGTGTTAGTCAATAAAATGCACCCTCCTCCTAAATTTCAATAAACTACTAAACTTGAACAACATAAATAGCTACCAACAAGTGAGCAAACTTTCTAGAATCTAAAAAACTATGAACATCCTTCTAATGAGAAGAGGTAGAAGGTGGCTAAAAAAGGTGAGAGTATCTGGATGAAGCATTATACCTATAACCTTATGGTTGAGAGTCTTAAGATTGGGATTATTGATCTCATCTAGCAAATTCATCACTGTCATGTGTATGTCAATGATGTGGGGAGGAGGTAGGAGTTAGTGATTTGGAAATGACTTAGGGGGAATTAACCAATGATCATGGAGCTCTTACAGATGTGGAACTTTTAGTGTAACTTTATTAGGTTGCATCTAGATATGAACAAGCACATTAGAGAAAATCAAACCTTTAGTGCAAGAATAAATATGAGCATCAATCTAATAACATGAAAGGAGAGATAACTTCTATATTTCCAAATACTATATAGATTTACAACCTAAAAGGATGAAAATTCTAAAAAAACCTAAATGGGAGATAGGGACAATCACCTAATAACACCAAAGGTGATGAGAAGGGGTCAAGCTAGAAATTATAAAGAATCCATGTATTAAACTCCAAGCTTCTTGAGCCCTAGAACATAACCAAAATAGATAATTTTTCAGGCTCTAATTACCCATAAAAAGGATAGAAAGGGTTGATAAATCATAGATGGGACCAAAAAAAAAAAAAAAATAGAAGATATTTGTAAAGAATGCAATATGGAAATTGGCTAATTTAGACTCAATAATAGCCACCCAAGCAACTTATTAATGTCAGTTTCCAAGAGAAGATTTTAGTTGTAAAAACTAATTTAATTAGTCCACCATTGGGAGGTGAGGTGTAAGCCACAAGTATCCCACACAAGGTTTGTAATTATAAAATAGTGTTTCAAGATAGTACATTTCTCACATTTTTATAGGAACTAGCAGTAATAGTATGTATAGCAGGTTTCTGGTCTCTATGTTTGAAACTCAAAGTTGAACTACATAGTAATAGTGTAATATGTAGTGTAATCAGCAAGACAACAACCTCAATTAATGAATAACTGTAACAAATTTCTTTTGTAAAAAAATTACATTTGGTTGGTATTGTATCTATAGCAGATTTTTGGTTTCTATGTTTGAAACTCAAAAAAAAAAAATCTCTTAATCTGTCATGGCCTAATGTATAAACTGAAAAGAGCCTAAAATGGAAACTACATACTATTCTCCTTCTCATTGATATGAAAGGGAAAACAAAATTGTGCAGAATACATACCTTAAGGTTTGCACAACTTTGAGGTCATCAAAGCAAAGATGCAAGAATTTGAGCAAAGCAGCCAGCACCCCCTTCTTCTTTTATAAAAATCTTTGATTGTAATTTTCCTGCTTGATGTGCAACACTGCATTTGCATTGACAAATTAGAAGAGCACATTTAGGTTTTAATGAGAGTAGGGGTAAAGTGAAATAAATCAAAGGTTATCTCTAGTATAATGATATAAAACTGAAATAGAACAACAACAGAGAAACTCTGAAGAAACAAAACCACAAATTAAAATATCTCAAATCTGCAACACCTACAACTCAAACTCCTAGTCAAGAAGATGTTCATAGTAGAGTTAAAATATCTCAAATCTGCATTCTACTGGAACTCCTAGTCAAGAAGATGTCCATAGTCCATAGTAGAGTTGAAATTGATAATGGCCAACAATTTTTACTATACTATTTTCAACTGGGAAAGAATTTAAATTTAAATGAAGACATAATTAGTGAGCAAAAAATAATCCTCTTTTTCCGTACCTCAAAAGTTCGCTTATTCCAGGGGGATATACATGAAGCCAACTTGATCCTCCCTGCTTTGAAAACTAACGTTGGCAACCAAAGACTTTAACAAAAATATTAATTAGGGAATTCTGCAAAAGATTGAGTCTTCCCACTGGACCAATCAGCACGCCATTCCTCTCCATTGAAAACATTTCGATGGCAATGGATGTGAGATATAATGTACAAATTATCTAAATTACTCGAGGATTAAATCAGTGCATATATTGTTAAACTTAAGAAAGGCAAACTTGTGAAATGTTACCGGTTAAATTTACACGAGAATTCAGTATTAAATAACTTGTAATAGTCGAATTTGGTGGCATTGAAACATCGGCAACATACCTACTTGTGTAGTAATATAAGCCCAGAAAATCAAAGGAACCTTTCACCATAGCAAGATTCAAGGGTCGTAAACTTGGGTAAACACTCACCAACAAGATTTCTCATTGTGGAGGGGTATTCCCCTCTTGCAATTGGATCCAATAAACCTGTAAATTTGTACTGGTAATCAATTTTATATGACTTCCCATTAGTAGATTGTCTTTAAAAGATGCTTGCTTACCAGCCAAACATAAAATCTATGGCCCTGTGGGCAGCTTTACGATCAGAGGGTGAGTTTGAATAGGGCAGAGTCCATAAGCTCACTAAGGTAATACCAATGGATCCCTTCTGCGCCGCCTGCACAAAAAAATAGCAGATTGGCATACTAACAGTTGTATGTAGTACTGAAAAACAAAAAACAAAAAATAAACGGTGGGTCACTTGATATTTGCTCTTGTATAGATTCACAGTAGTTGCATGAGAAAGGAGGAGATTATGGGCTATAATATATGGTTTTGTTGTCGAATGATTACCTGGTGGGTCAAAGCCCATGTCATATCCTACAATCGCGTAGGAACAAGGTTTGTTTAAAGTCATCCAGTGTTTCACTCGATCTCCAAACTCTTGAAAGCACACTTCACTGTAAGCTACAAAATCCTTCCTGCATTGTTAGGAACAGAGTGTTTTATGCAAAGACAATGACTAAGCAAAGAAATTAAAGATCAATGATTTGGGCATCGATTCAGCTAAAGTTTAATGATTTGGAAGGGTTTCATACACAATATGTTGGCTAGCAAAGCCTTCATATTTATAGTCCAAGGATTGTGGAAGGTCCCAATGAAACAATGTTATGAAAGGCGTGATATCTACAATCAAGGGTGAGTGAGTAAGGCTTACAGCTTCAGCATCTTCACACCAATTTCTACGTCCACTATAGCAAAGAATATACATATTACCATGTTTCAGGAGCTCGTTGATTAAATTGTTGTAATAGGCCACTCCAACTTTGTTGATTCCCCCTTCAACCGAGCCATCTGTCACTCAAAACAAAATCATTTTAAGAAAGGGATGACTGAATACTAGTTCTATTAATTGACCAAGGAAAACAAAAGTGGCTCACTTGGTATTATTCGTAACTAGGAAATAGAAAACCAATATGCATCCATGCGCATGTCCTTCATCAGTTTCACATCCTCCTGTAAGTTACATTTTTTCTCTATTAACAACATTAAATATATTTCTGGATTTTAACTATGATAATTTTTACATTAACGTTGCAAATCATATTCTATAATCTATCATCAGAATGAATTAAAATCAAAGAAGAAATGATATACCGTGAAATATGATCCAACATGTTAATGCAAAAATTATCATTGTGTTAATTGCACTATTCCTCTTTAAACTAATGCAAAATGTATTTAAAATGATCAATATGTGGGAAAAAGTTTGTATACATATATATAGATATATGTGTTGACCTTAAAGCGGTGGTACTCACCCACAGCAACATCCCCATTGCTCCCATCAAAGATTTTACCTGCATATAAGGGTAATACTAGTAGATAAATGTTGTATCCAATTCCGAACATTAATCTTTGTGTAAAAATTTTCAATCATGCTAGAATTAGTCCAAATAGAAATGTAAGATCTAGATAAATAGATGTATAAGGAAATAAACTAACCTGGGATATGGGAGAAAGTATCCCAAATGCTTGGGCCTCTTCCCGCTTCATGGGCCGCTCCTTCATACTGATATGAAGCGGAGGATGTACCGAAAATAAATCCAGGGGGAAACCCACACCTATGCGATGCTTGTACTTCATCCTAAGTTGTATCCACTCTCGTTGTAAACATAATAATCCACAAACATACCACTACATAGGCTCCCCATCACTTTCTGCTACTCATTATTGCGCTTTTTCACACATAGCAATTCAGTAATGCCATGAGGATGCAGAGATACATCATTTTATAGAAATAAAACGAGACCCTGCTGGCCAATTTGGATTGTAATTATTCATAACTTCGAAAACACAGAATGGCAGACGAACATGGAATTCATCAATGTCAACTTTATGAACGACAAATGAAATATTTTAAGGAAAGCAAAAGCCCAATAATCCATTGAGAACATATTTTCATTGAGTTTCTGCCTCTTTCATTGAAATACTCACACACATAACCTAGTTCATCAGATGTAAAATCAAGACAAACAAACCAACCTTGAGGGATTCATTGTAAAACTAAACAATCCAAAAAACAAAAACCCAGTTTCATAGGCACAACAAACTGTTATAGGGATAAGATGATCAAATCAAGCAACTAATTAATTTTCCAATTTATTTAAATTTAAGAATACAATTTCCCCACACATTCACTCATTCA
>VDFB02175169.1:0-24366 GCA_007258455.2 Sequoia sempervirens | reverse complement strand
ATGCAACAAGCTCCCAATATGCACCTGCAATACAAGGCAAAAAATGGAACCCTCTAAAAATCTCTCCAAAGGACTAACTAAAGGCACTCCAAAAGCTCTGATACTATGTAAGAATTGGCTATGAAGGTAGCCACCCAAGATCTAGAGGCCTAATAGAAAGCACAAATGAGAGAGAAAATAATGTGACAAGAATAAACTCTATTCCTATCAATGATATAAGATAATGATGGTACAATGATATGCTATGCATAGGAGACCCCTTGGATATATAGCCAAGGTGAGAACATATGAGGGCATAAGATTATGACAAGTGTCATAATCTTATGACTTGTGACAACAATGAAAGGTTATCACTCCATCTAAAGTGGAAAAAGATAATGTGATAATCTCCACAAAGGTGGATCTCCCACAAAAGGTGGAAAGATAATCACATGATGTGTCCACAAAAGGTGGAAGTGATGAGGAATGAGATGTCAAGTCCACAAAAGGTGGAAAATCTCCAACAACCTCCTATGTGGTCCCTAAGTAAACTTAAGTAAGGTGTAATCATGACCTAGGACAAGGTACAAGATATTTAATTACACCAACAACTACATCTTGGAGCACATATGTTTATGTAAGGGGGCCTTTTAGCTTAACCAATGTTGGTGCCACTTTTTAGAGAGCCATGGATGTAGTAATCTCATATTTGATTGATGATATCATGGTTTTCTATTAGGATGATCTAATTTCTTTTTCAAAAAAGGATGAAGATCATTGTTTTCACTTGGAGAATATCTTTACCATAGCTTTAGAGTATGGAATCTACTTGAACCCAAAAAAATGCATGTTTTGGGTAATAGAAGGGAATTTATTGGGCCATATAGTCTCCAAGAAAGATGCAAGTATTGACCCTAAAAGAGTAGTTATGATTGAGATAATCCCATGGCCAAAGAAAACCAAAGTTATACAATCATTCTTTGGTTAGGTGAATTTTGTGAGAAGGTTCGTTTCAAATTTTGCAAAAAAAACTAAAACCATATCAAAGATGTTAAAAAAGGGGGAAGTTGTACCCTGCAATAAGGAGCCAACAAAGGCTTTCCAAAGCATTAAAGAAGAAATTAACCAAGCTCCTATGTTAAAATTACCAAGTTTTTCCAAGCCATCTCAATTGTTTTCTTTTGCATCCTTCCACATAGTTGTTATCGTCTTGTTGTAGAAAAATGATGAAGAATATGAGTAACCCATTTCTTTCTTTAGTAAGTCACTCCAAGCAACAAAACTAAAATATGATGCTATATAAAAGAAGACATATGCATTGGTAAAAGCAATAAATAATTTTATGCCATATTTGGTTGGAGACAATATTATTGCACATGTCCCTCATGCAGCTATGAAGGACATTTTCACACAAGAAGAAGTTACTAGAAGGAGGTGCAAATGGATCAATAAGATCCAAGAATTTAACATTCATATTCATATTACCAAGCTAGTTAGAGGACAAGGATTAGCTAAAATTCATGGTCGAAGCTAATCTAGAGGTTTGCCAAGTTAATTGCATTGAAAAGGAGAATCCCTTGAAGGAGTCTAATCTAAAACTTTCCCCATGGTATAGAGATGTAATAAAATACTTACAATACATGACTTGTCCTAAAAAATTGTCTGAAAACCAAAAAAGGACTCTAAAATGTCAAGCTATCAAATATGTTATCACATATGGTAATCTATATTGGATAAAAAAAGATGGTGTCCTTCTAAGATGTTTGGATGAGGACCAAGTTGTTAAAGTGTTGTCAGAGCTACATAGTGGAGTCTATGGAAGAAATTTCACAGAAAAAGCCACATCTTATAAGATACTTAGAGCAAGTTATTGGTGGCCTACTCTATTTGTTGATACATAGAAGATTGTGATAAAATGTGATGCATGTCAAATATTTTTTGGTAAATTTAAACATTCTAGAGAATCACCTTTGAGGCTCACATGACTATGGAAACCCCATTCCAACAATGGGGAATTGGCTTCATTGGTGAGATCACAGAGAAGTCTAGTGGATCCTTGTAGGCACAAATTATTTCACAAAATGGATTGAATTTATCCCAACCAAGAGAGAAACTAGCAAAGTGGTTGTAGATTTACTACTAGAGCACATAATTACAAGGTTTGGAATCCCAAGCTAACTAATCACAAACAATGCAATGTGTTTTAGGTGTGAAGAGTTTGTTGTTTTTTGCTCTGATAATGGGATTAACCTATCATCGCATCTCCCTACCATCCACAAGGGAATGGATAGGCATAGTCTAGTATTAAAATTTTGATGAAGATCATAAAGAGGATGATAGGAAAGAATAAAAAATCTTGGGATTCGAAACTGAGGTTAGCTTTATGGACTAACAGAGTTACATTGAAAAAGTCCATAGGAAAGTCACCCTATGAGTTGGTGTACATTATGGATGTTGTAATGCATTTAAACAACTTTCTTCATGTTTACAAATTTATCCAAGAATATGATGAAGATGTTGAAGATGCAATGTCTTACAAGATCAAACACCTGAAAAAGTTGGATGAATCAAGAAGGCAAGCTAAGGCAGTCAACTTGAGGAAGCAACAAGTCAAATATTTGTTTGACAAAAAAACATGTTCCTAGAAACTCAAGGTTGATGATCTAGTGTTGATGTGGAATTGCAAGGGATCAAGGCAAAGGTAAACATGGAAAATTTGATCCTTTGTGGTTGGGGCCTTATGTTGTCATTAACACTCATAGGGAAGATTCTTATTTTCTTGAGAATATGAATAGAAAATTCCAATATTTGTTAGAGCATGGACAATTTTTGAAGTATTACTTCTCTTGAGCTTTGCTTGCTTTTTCAAGCACATAGTTTAGGATTTTCCTTTGTATAGTCTTGTGTGGTTGTGATTTCATGTAGCTCATAGTGAGGTGTGTTTCTTTTTTAGTTTGGTATGTATGTGTTTGTGTTGTCTATGTCTTAGAGTTTTCTAAATCCTTACCATGATTCATTGAAACATGTGCCCCTAGACAAGAGCCTCTATTAGGTATTGTAGGTTTTCATACCCTCATCTCACTTCCCATAATGTATAACTAATTTAAGAAAGTTTTTATGGGATTGTGATGTTTAGGTAAAGTCTTAGGCATTATACTCATACCCCCATTTCGACCCAAGCACCCAAATTGAAAAGATGAAAATATGTCTAAGTGTGAAGGTTTCCAATAGTTTTGTCTCATATGGGTATCTCTATTTCAAATTTGAGGAAAATCCAACCAAAAATTGTGAAAGTTATGCACTTGCAATATTTTCCTAGTGTCAAGGATGTCGTGTTTAAAAATTTGAGGAAATCCAACAAAAATTGTAAAACTTATGCAATTGTGGAATTTTCCTAGTGTCAAATTTGTCGTGTTTCAAATTTGAGGAAAATCCAACCAAAATTGTGAAAATTATGCAATTGCGGGATTTTCTTAGTGTCAAGGATGTCGTGTTTCAAGTTTGAAGAAAGTTTTGAGCAAAATTCTAGAAGATATGCAATTACATAAATTTGACCCTAATAAAATCCTCAATTGCAGAAATTTTACCCTAATAAGGATATTACTCAATTGCGAAAATTTGACCTTGACAAGGATATTCCTCAATTGAAAAAATTTGACCCTAACAAGGATATTCTCAATTGTGGAAATTTGACCTTAACAAGGATATTCCTTAATTGTGGAAATTTGACCCTGACAAGGATATATCCATATTACCCCCAAATTTTTACAATTCCAAATACCCCCAAGATCTTCGTAATGGAGAAAATACCCCCTAAATCTTCATAATAGAAAATGACCCCTAAATCTCTGTAATGGTGCAGAAGGGCATGAATTTTTGCAATTTTTTCAAAAGACTTGCTTTTTGTTGCTGACAAGTGTTGATAATGCTTCAAAACTATAATTTGAGGCATACAACGAATGTTTTGATGCCATAACTTGTAATTAGTGCCTACATGAGTGTATTAACAACAAGATCTCCAAGTTTCACTATAGAATGTTGTAATGACAAAGGATGTCTAGTTTGCATAGCTAGTACTATTTGTTCAATTTGAAGACAACTTCTCCTCAATAATGACTTGCATTTGGATTCTCTTGTCTTTAAAAGGGGATTCAAAGCCATTTTTAAGGGTTCTAGAAAAAGTTGAGGAATCTAAGAAGACTTTGGACAAAGACTTCATTGCTTTTATGTCATTTTTTTGGGTACACAATCAATGATTGCAATGTTTGTAATATCTATACATGCTCTTATCAAAGCATATATGAATACATGCCCGAGAAGTGTACATGTCATCTCCATTTTGTGATATAGTATTCTTTTGAGAAAAACAATCGAGTATTGTAATGTTCATTAGTGCACATTTGTTGCATATGTGTTATTTTCATTATTAGTCATGTTCAAGCAACATTGTAATTTCTTCCATTGAAGATGAAGAATATTGTTGTCACATAATGGATTTTGAAGTAGGATCACACTTTTAGCCCTTTGCAGGTATAATTATTACAAGTCAATAATTCTAGATTGACTATTGGAGTATAATGATTGTTATGAATGAATACATATGTTGTATTGACTTCGTTACCCTGAATAGACACAAATTAATCCAATTTCTCCCATAGCCTTATAATTGATCTTACAACAATAAATCTTAAATTAACTATTTTATATTTCTATATTTTTTTGAAATCATCATATTTAAAGCAAATAGATTCACAAATACTTTCCATAAGTATATGAGACTTAAACCGCTAGGCGCTAAGTCGTAGATCTGTAGAATTTTTACACTTAGTGTCATAAAGGGAAACCCACCTAGGTTTTGTAGAGCCTAAAGTGTAGAGGAGAACACTATTGAAGGTGTTTCTTATTTGGCCTAGTTTCTAGCAACTTTGAGCATAATATTAGGTAAATTTTTAGGAGTTATTGGAATACAAGTTGGGGAACCAGCACAAGGAATATAGTAACACCTAAAAAAGAAGTTAGACTCCAATATTCCTTGTAAGGAATATTATGAAACTTAAGAAAGGAGTTACACTCCAATAAATATTTAACTAAAAGATAATGAGGCATAGGATAATACTCTTTAATAAATACAAAAAAAATCCTAGCCACCTCACTATGGACAAAACCTCCTTAAATGTAAGAAAAAAGTATACATATAAAATATCTATAAATAATAAAATAGAATAAATAAATACATCCTATGGTTTTGACTTAATAACAAGGATTCAAAAGACCGAGGAAAGATTAATTCTAACATGTATAATGTAAAATAAATATAAACTAATAAAGATCACTTAATAAGGATATCAATTCTTTATAAATTATTGTCTTATCTAAAAAATTCCAATGGTTTAAACTATATATGCACAAAGATTCACAGTGTTGTTCTCCACATTCTTGATTAAGAATTTAATCTCAAATTCACATTTTGTATATTCTAGTGATACAAAAAGTGCATATTTGAATCTATACCTAAAATTCTATATATTTATACTGTTTCTAGAAAAAAAAAAGTATATTCTTCCAAACCCTTGTTATCATGTTTCATTAAGTATAAGTAATCACTCATCCCTTGCATGCTTCATTATGATAGTTATTTCATGCTATCCTATAATATACCCAAACTCACTATCACCAATTGACTTTCTCATTGGTCAATGCCTTGTGCAATAAATTTTCCACCTACTAAATCATGGTTGTGTCCATGAACATCTACCTTATTGTCATCAACTAATCACCTTATGACATATAAATAAATTTGGACATCAAATGATTAATGTTTTCCACCAAAATCATGAACATTAAAAATCCATGAGATAAATAAACCCCTTCTTGCAAATTCTACCTATTTTAAAATTGTTTTACCATCTTCATAAATATTTCAACCTTCTTTGGGGGTCTTCCCTTAGTTTTGATATTTCAAAAAAAATCCTTAACAATGTTACCTCCTAACCTTAAATTTCCTAGTATAGTATGTTACATGATAGCAAGAACTAGTACTAGAAATTTAGTGGATCCATCCTTTCCTCTCAATTCATTTTTTAGATGTCCTCCCCTTTGATGTTTTGGTGCCATAGTTTGGCTTTCCTTCTTGGATTTTTTTGGCTTCTAATTCTCCCTTCAAGAGAGGGAATCTAGCTATTTAATTCTCTAAATCTTCTTCATTAGAATCAAGCTTTATGGATTGTGTGCACATTAGGCCCTTCTCCTAGAAGTTGGGGTGCTTACTTTTCCCTATTAGTGATTCCAAATAACTATAGGGATTCATCAAATATTAACCTAATTTTATCTTGGGGTGCAAGTTTCCATAGGTTTTGGTACCTTTTGGGAATCCTCCGTTCCAACACCCAAAATTTGTCTAGTGGACTTAGCCAAAATTGGCATAGTTCTTTTCTCACTTTTGGACTTTTTTTTATTGTTGTTGGAGATAGTTATTTTCTTACTTCTGCACCCATGCCTCTACCTATGGATTGATCTCAATTGTAGAAGGAATAGGGTTAGTCAAATCATATATAAAAAAATGCAAATACATCTTTCTTTTTCTCCTAGACTTGTGGTATCTACTCTAATGAATGTCCCCAAAAAAATTATGATATCAGCAAGGGTTAGCTCATTCTAGTACTCAACCAACAAGTTGTATATGCAAATCCACATTGAGGTATGGAAGATGGAATGCTTTCATGGGTCAAATTTTGATATCTAATCTTTCAGATAAAACTAGACCTCACCTATGATCCAAGACCTTGCATTTAATATTTTATTTTTTCTCCTTCAATAATTTTCTTATCCTAATGTTTGAGCCCCAATGTTCTTCCACCCATTTTCATAGTCTCCTTGGCCAGCCAAAAAATCTGCTTGCTTGCTCCAATTCTTCCCTCATAATGTTTAATTTTTGTCGGGTATTCTCTACCTTCTTCCCTATCGGGATTGTGTTCGCACTAGTCACCACTAGCCTTAATTCTAATTTTCCTTGACATTATCCTTTAGTTGTTACCGCCATATGTGCAAAGAATTATATACTTGATTTTTAACACCAATATGCTTTTTCCCCTTCCTTTTAGGCAGAAATCCTATATGAGCTTTCCAAGCTCTTTTTCTTCGACGCAGATGGAGTTACATACAACATGGTTGATGAAAAATATTCTCAATCATCCATCATTTGCCACTTTTTCTTTTTTTCTTCAGTCGCTTTTTTACCGCTTTCTTCGACTCGTTTTTTCGCCATTGTTTCCTTTTGTTTTTGCCGACATCTCGCTCAAGGTCAAGTGAGTGACTATGAAATCTGCGGAGTATGTTTATTAAAATGAAAATTACGGGGAGCTGCAGCCTGAAAATAAGGTTTCGAAAAGGGTTTTAGAGTATTAACGAGCACATTTAGGTTTTAACATTGCCATCGTTTTTGGCCATTTTTTCGGCTTTTATCACCATTTTTCACTGTTTTAGGGTATGTTAAAATATTGGACAAGATTGGATATGCTAAAATATTTAAAGGTTTCCACAAGTTTTTCACCAACTCTATTGGTTTTTATTTGTCAAAACTTAATTTATTTTTCATAGTTATCATATTAGTTAATAAATTAATGTAAACAGTAAAATCGAATAAGACATTATGACACACCGAGTATTAAGGTTTTTTATATATATCATTTTTAAAAAGTAAGAAAAAATAAATGTTTGTTCTACATTTTAAATTTAAAATCTAATTTTTGTATTATTTTAATTGTATTTTAAATTAAATGAAAATTAAGGCCACCATAATCTATGATAGTTTAAGAGTATGTTTATTAAAATGAAAATAACTGTCAAGATCCTCATAATGAACACATTTAGGTTTTAACATTATGTAATCCGTAGAATAAAAAACAAAAATTATAAATAATATGATTATACTATCTAATTATTATATTTATTATTTTTTAACAAAATTAAATATATATATATATAATGGTTTTAATATATAATAAAATAATGAGCAAATTTAGGTTTTAAAATTTCGACATCCTTTACCCTATGTAGTTAAGTATAAATTAGCATAATTAATATATAAAGTATATTTTAGGTTTTAAAATTTCGACATCCTTTACCCTACATAGTTAAGTATAAATTAGCATAATTAATATAGTATGAACTTATTAAAATGAAAATTACACCCCAATAACGAGCACATTTAGGTTTTAACATTACAACATCCTTTCCCTTATAAAATATAATAAATAATTAGTTTTTCATATATAATAATATTATTCTGTAATAGTTGCATGGGTAGGAGAGTTGGCTTAGGCAATGGGTTTGCTCCCCATTGGTCTTGGGTTTGACTCTACTATAGGGACACCCTGTTGTACAAAAAAATATTATTCTATAATAAAAATTAAAAAAAAATATACTAATATTAAAATCATTTTCTAAATTACCTATCAATTGATTTCATTTGCTACACAAATGTGTGCAAAAAAATATTTTTTCCCTAATTCACCTTCCAATTCACCTTCCACACTTCTTCGGCCTACCCATTGCAGTGCAATAGCTAGTTTAATCCTTTGACTCATGAGGGAAGAGAATGGGGAACTTGAGACAAGCGAACATGGAACAACGAGCAGCAAGGTAATCATGGGGTCATGTGGGCTCAAAGAAGGTGACATCTCCAATCTTGTGGGCCTTGCACACTGCTCAATGTTTTTTCCCCGAGCCCCCTTTTTTTTCCTTCTTTTATCTTTGTTAGCACTTTTTTCTTAGTTTTCTGCTATATTTTCAAAAATGCAAACCTGGATTGGGAAAGTCGTAGTTAAGAGATGTTGTGCTTCAAAAACCATGGTTAGGTATGAGGAAAAATCGCAGGTTGTCATGGTTAGAGAAAATCAAGGGTTTTAAGGTGTAGGCAGAACAAAAAGTTGAAGCAATGATAGGGAATAAAAGCTCATTAAGATTTTTACCAAAAATAGCTAGGAACAATGTAACTGTCATTATTAAAAAGTTTCATTTAGTAGGTGACCAAACAAACATAGCAAGGAGAGGATAAAGGTAAAAAAAATATGTTTTCAATTGAAGAGGTTTCTAGGCCAAATCGAAGCAAAAAAAATCACAGTAAACAAAGGAGAAAGTGTGGAATAATTTCAAGATAATAAGAACCCGTATAACTCTATGACCACTCATCTATTGTGGCCATTAGAGCTCTATGAAAATGAGATCATGAACATGAAAAAGAGGATTGATTTTTTAGAAACAAAGGGGTAATGTGAAGATTCTAAGCTAAACAAAATTTTAGAAGCTAGTTGGAACCATGCAAGGGAAAACAAGCTTCTAAAAGATCAAGTAATAAGCTTGCAAATTAAGATGGAAAAAGGTCAGGGGGAGTTGGTCACTTTAAAGTGAGATTTAGAATAAACAAAAATAACATAAAAAAAGAGCTCAAAGATAATGAAAGTAATTGACACAACACAACTAGAAATGATTCAATCAACAATCACAAACATGAAAACAAGGGAAAAAAAACTAAGAGACCAAATAGAAGAGACCAAATATTGGGAACAAGTTGTAAATGAATCATGAAATACACAAAAACAAATCATAGAGAAACATATCAAGAGGCAAATAAGAGAAGAAAAAAACAAGCTATACATAGCTATGAATATAATCATCAAAGGTTTGAAGGACTTTAGAGAGAAGAGAATTGATATTTTAACAAGATATTTTCTTAAGGACAAGCTAAAGTGGACATGCTCTATTTAACAAGAAAACATGATTGGAAAGAAAATAGAAGAAGGTACAAATAGGCATGTAAGAGTTACCTTAAGAAGCATAGAAGACAAGAATGTGATCCTAAAGAATAGGGGGATGCTTAGAGGTACTCATTTCTACTTGGATGAAGACTTCACATTTGGTCAACAAGAAGAGTGAAGGAAGGAGTGGGAGAAAGTGAAAGCAACAAGAGATGCAGGAAAATGGGCATGGTTGAAGAATGGGAAAGCTCGAATCAATGAGTGTTTACCACACAAGAAATAGGGATTTGGGACCCCATGGGAGTATTTACATATAGTAATTCATAATTGTAGGGGTTTCCCATAGAGGAGACAATAGGGGTTGGGGCCCATAGCAGAGGGGAAAGACATTATTATTCTTATAGAAATGCATGAAAATGATGGTTGAGAAGTTCTAGACTTCAAAGGATACAATAAAATCTTAATTTGGAATGAAGGGACTAAAACAAGTAAAGGGCATGAGGGGATTATATTCCTTATCAGATAAATGTGGGGAGAGATAATAAAAGTTAAAAAAGAGGACCCAAATAAGCAATTCATATGGTTGAAAATAACTAGATAAAAATTAGGTCAGTTGCTTGTTATTTTTCCCCAAAAAACTCACAGTTCTACAAGAATCAAAAGATAGATAGCGAAGACCCGTATGCAGCATTAAAAAAGATATTATATTTTCAACACTTCAAGAGAAAAAATGTTAATGGGGGATTTTAAAGCAAGGACAACCAACAATCAATCTATACAATTGGGTAGTGGTAAAGGGGGGACAACAATCTTCTATGGCTAAAGGAAAATGGGGTTTAGCCTTGGGAAAGGGCCTCACAAGATGGTAATGGAAGTGTGTCACACTTTGGAGTGGAGTTATTTGTTGCAAGAAAGAAAGGTGTTATCATTGATGTCAACAAGCTTGTGTTGTCATTGATGTCAGTTGTGAAGTGGTTGAGAGAGATTGTTGCTTTGATTAGTTGCATTATGTTGTTATCAGTCAAGTTATTAGTGTTAACCTATGGTTTTTCTTTGATAAGCTTCTGGTTATGGTTGTGGTAGTGATAAATATGTCAATGATATTGAGAAAATTTATAAAAAGAGGAAACAAGGTGTTGCAGAGGTTTTCTAGTTTGTAGAAGTGTTCTAGTTTTGCTTTGCACTTCTTCTGGGTATAAGAACTACTTGTGTGGTTTGAATATGTTGGTTAGAGGTGTTCAAATTTTCTATATCTAGAATTTGGGATTCTGGATTGATGTGTAGAAGAAGTTATGTTCATCAATGTGTGAACTGGTTTTGCAATGTTGCTTACAGAGATGTCTAGGAGAAATGTTCTTGCTCCACATTTCTCCATAGATGTTCTTCAAATCTTGCGATTTTGAAAGTATGTTTATGGTGCTAGTCTCTTGCCTTTTTCAAGAGGATTCATGGTTTGATGCTTTGGAAGATGGATTTTAGAGTTGCAGTGTTTAGAAATGTAGTTTGAGTGTACTGGGCATATACATTCTAAAAGTGAAAGTTGTTGCAAAGGACTTTGATGGATTTCAGGATGTTATAGGAATATTCTAGATCATGAAGAAGCATGGTGTGTGGTTCACAAGTCATTCTTAGATTTGAGAAAGCGTGTATTTCAAAGTTTAATGGTGTTTGCATGGGTAACGACCGACCTGGTGTTTACACTACATGTGAAGATGTTCAAGTATTAATGAAGGTATAGTGTGGCATGTAAGAGTTGATTTGGGTAGCAATTAAGTTTTTTATTGGTCCACTTTCATTCCTATCCACTGTGGGAATCCTTAGTGCAAACCTATTTTCAAATTTGTAAAGTGTAAGGTGTGTATAGCCAACTTGAAGATGCTTTTCAAGTTGTGGATGGTATAAATGCAAGGTGAGTTGATGTGAGATGGTGTGTGGAATAGAATTGTGTGTTGTGATGCAAAACTAAGTGCAGAGATGCGAAATAGAGTGTGAGCTATAATGCAAGATTGTTGAATGCAATGAGCTAGAGGTATCTTGATCTCTTGAAGACTGTGCGTGTTGTTGGAGCTATTGTGGTGGATTCTTTGTTGCATTGATATTGTGTTCTTTGTGTAACATTATATCTTCTATCTTCTTTCTATTCCAACAGTGAGCTTGGTTTGTAAGCCTTTTTGGACAGTGTGTCCTATTCTAGTAGTGAGCCCCTTTGTATCGGTTTCGCAATTACTTATATTGTGAGCTAATCCTCACCATGGGTTTTCCCTCCTAGGTTTTTCCACATAAATATGGTGTTATCTTGTATGGTGTTGGTATTTTTAGTTTTTGTTATCTGCTTTTCATGTTTAAACATTATAATAGATTAAAGGTTTAATGAATGCATGTGGATTTGTTTACTATTGAGGGTTTTGATGTTTTAATTTGATACAACTGATTCACCACCCCCTCTCAATTGTCTTGTTCATTCAAAAATTGGTATCAAAGCAAGGTTCCTTGGAGAAAATCTTGACCGCTTGAAGTAGATGCGGGATGGCAAACAAGAAAGAGATCCCTATGTTTGATGACATAGACTATGCATTTTGGAAAGTGAAGATGGAAGGCTATCTAGTGTACCTTGGATTTGATGTTGCGTAGGAAATAAAGACTGTATATTCCATACCTACAAATGGACTGAGCACAAGAGATAAAATCAAAGCCTATGAAACAAATGGTAAAGCAAGGTTTGTTCTTTTGAGTAGTCTTGCAAATTCTGAATGAGTGAAATTTATGGATTTGAAAATTGCTAAAGAGATCTAGGATAAGCTAGAAAGTATTTATGAAGGTGATGATAAGGTTAAACAAGCTAAGATGCATAATCTAAAGATACAATTTGAGAACTTTGTGAATTTCTGAAGATGAAACCATTACAAGTTACATGCAGAGGGTTGATGAACTTGTCAGTGCAATGAGAGGTCTTGGTGGAAAAGTCAAAGAATCTAAAGTGGTAAAGAAAATTCTCAAAACTCTTCTTGATTGTTATGGTGAAAAGGTTTGAACTATTAAGGAAGTTGTAAATTTTAATACTTACAATAGAGATCAATTATATGGCACACTAACTGCACTTGAAATGAGAAAAAATGGTCTAAACAAAGGTGCAAAAGTGGAGACTACTTTTAAGGCTAGAAAATCAAAAAATGTTTAAGATTCAGATGGAGATGATCTTGATGATGTAGAAGCTAACTTTGTGAGAAGGATGAAAAAGGGCACCGGTAAGTACAAAGGTAAATTACCTTTCAAATGTTTCAGTTGTGGAAATATAGGTCACTATGCTTCAAGATGTCCAAATAGAGCTATGAACAATAAGAACAAGAAAAACAAAGGAAATATTATCAAGAAAAGCTATTACGTTAGAGAAGATGTTGGAATTTCTGATGATGAATCTAATTATGGAGATGTTGATGATAATGAATGCTTGTTCTTGGCTTTAAAAGATGAACCTATTTTTGCTAGCTCTAAAATTTGTGTGAAGGAAAATACTTTGAAAAAAAGGATAAGACTGGAGGTACTTTGGTATATGAATTTCATGTTAGACAAGATAAGAGTTATTGGGTTCTTGATAGTGGTTGCTCAAATTATATGACCGAAGGAAAGAGTAAGTTTGTTAAACTTGAAAAATATGATGGAGGACTTATTAAATTTGGAGATGATTCACATGCTAAAATTTGTGGAATAGGTTCAATCAATTTTAATGGCAAGCATAATATTGAAGATGTTTACCATGTTAAAGGTTTAAGGCATAACCTCTTAAGTGTTGGAAAAATGTGTAGCAAAGGATATAATCTTATGTTTCAGGATGATGGATGTGAGATCAGAAAAGGGTTTGAAATTGTGATTGTTGTTGGAAGAGGACAAATGGAAATATCTATCAGCTCAAGGGTGTTGATAGTCACTATTTTATGAATTAGATTAATGATAGATGGTTATGGCACATGAGGATGTGTCACATCAATTTTGATAACTTGGTTAGAATCATTTCAGTTCAAGCAGTAAGAAACTTTCCAAAAGTTACAAAGACTGGCAATTTGGAAAACAAACAAGTAGTTTTAAGGGAAAATAATAATCTTCTACTAGATTGTTGGAATTGGTGCATACAAACCTTTGTGGTCCTACAAGAGTAAGTCTTCAAGGTGACAGGTATTTCATGTTTTTTATTGAATATTATTCTAGGATGACATGGGTTACTTTTCTTAGAGAAAAATCTAAAGTTCTAGATAGATTCAAAGAATTTAAAGTTATGGTTGAGAATAAAATGGATTTGAAGATCAAATATTTGAGGTCTGACAAAGGTGGAGAGTTTTCCTCCAATGAATTTAACATGTTTTATGAGAATCATGGCATAAAATGCACTTGTTTGTCCCTAGGAATCCTCAACAAAATGAAGGAAATACATGACTGTTCAAGAAGCTGCAAGGACTATGATGAAAGAAGCTAGCCTATTGGAAGTTTACTTGAGAGAAGCAATTCATACTGTTGTTTACATACTTAACAAAGTTCAAGAAAAATATAATAGCACACAAACTCCTCAAGAGTTGTGGTACAGAAGGGTACCTACTATCAAATACTTTAGAGTGTTTGGAAGCAAATGCTATATCAAAAGAGATGATGAAAAATTAGAAAAGTTTGATGCAAGGTCTGATGAAGGCATCTTCTTTGGATATTCTACTAAGAGTAAAGCTTACATATGTTATAATAAGATATTGAGAAAGATTATTGAGAGTGCAAGCATCAAGGTTGATGAAGATTTGAGGAATTTAGTAGTGATGGATGGATATGAATTGAATGAACCTACTTGCAGAGGAGGAGGAGGAGGAGAAGAAGCTAAGGAAAAGGATGTACAAAATGAAGAGGAAGAAGCTCTGAAAAAGACCTCTAAGACCCCTAAGTATGTGCAAAGAAATCATTCTGAAGAATAGATCATTAGAGACAAAAGAAAAGGTATTTTGACAAGAAGAAGAGTTGTTGAAGTAGAAGTAAATATGTGTTTACTTTCTAAAGTTGAACTTAAAAAAGTGAGGCATGCAAAGATGAATATTGGATGAAGGAAATGAAAGAACTTGTGCAAATTGAGAAGAATCCGACTTGGGAACTTGTTCCTAGACCTGAAAACAAGAACATAATTGGTACTAAGTGGCATTCAGAAAAAAGTTGAAAGAGAATGGAGAAGTGGTAAGAAACAAGGCAAGACTTGTGTGTAAGGGTTACTCACAAGTTGAAGAAATAGACTTTGAGGAAACATTTTATCCAATGGCCAAAATGGGAGCAATTAGGATGTTTCTGGTATTTGTAGCACATAAGGATTTTAAAGTTTATTAGATGGATGGGAAGTTTGCTTTCTTAAATGGAGAGTTGGAAGAAGTCTATATGGAATAACTGGAGGGATTTTAGTTGTCAGATAAACCTAATATGGTTTACAAATTGAAGCAAGCTCCTAGAGCTTGGTATGCAAGATTGGACAAATATTTGATAAAGAAAGGATTCAATAAAGGCACCACAAATAGTAATCTTTACTTTAAGGTTGAGGAAGCTTGAATCTTAATAGTGGTTGTGTATGTTGATGACATAATTTTTGGAGGCAATGAAGCTATGTGCGAGAAATTTGCAGAAGAG
Organism: Sequoia sempervirens; assembly: GCA_007258455.2. Taxonomy (NCBI): domain Eukaryota; kingdom Viridiplantae; phylum Streptophyta; class Pinopsida; order Cupressales; family Cupressaceae; genus Sequoia; species Sequoia sempervirens. The sequence continues at coordinate 8,989 of VDFB02175169.1, read as the reverse complement.
ATACATAAAAAGTTTGAAATGTCTATATTTGGGAAGATGAATTTCTTCCTTGGGCTACAAATCAATCAAACAGACAAAGGAATATTCATTTCACAATCAAAGTCTATTAAAGAAATGTCATTAATTTGGAATGATGAATCCAAATCTGGGTATGTAATTCTGGTATGGTCACTAGTTGCAACCGAAAAGGGATGATGAATCCCCTAAGGTTGATTAGAGCAAGTATAGATCTATGATTAGTGGACTACTATACCTAACTGCTACTAGACCGGATATCGTGCATGTAGTTTATTTTGTGGCTAGCTTTCAAGAAGATCCTAAAAAGACATATGTTGTAGTTGTGAAGAGGATATTTAGATATTTGAAAGTCACTCTGGATTATGGCTTTTGGTATCCTAAGGATATTGATTTCACACTAAGTGCTTACACAAATTCAGATTGGGCTGGTTGTGTGGATGACATGAAAAGTACAAGTGGTGGTGCATTCTTTCTTGGATATGGATTGGTATCATGACTAAGAAACAAGATTCAATTTTGTTATCTATTGCAGAGGTTGAGTACATTGCAACATCTTGCTACACACAAGTATTGTGAATGAGGCAAACATTGAAGGATATCAAAATGGTGTATGATAAGCCTATTTCTATTTTATGTGATAATACAAGTGAAATCAATATTTCAAAGAACCCTATGATGCATTTCAAGGACAAAGCATATTTCAATCATATATCACTTTCTAAGAGAGAAGTTTGTGGAGAATGAAATGAAGCTTGAGTATGCACCTGCAAAGGATCAAATTGCTGACATATTCACTAAGGCTCTTCCTACAGATATTTTTAAGTATCTTTGGGAGAAGTTGGGGGTTATTACCCCTACTTCTTTGAACTAGATGCATAAGAAGTTGCATTAGTCTAGTGGATCTATGGATTCATTCTTTGTCTAGACTGATGTTGGTGGCTACTTCTTAGGGGGATTAGGTAGTGACATTGTTGCAATATGGAGAGAGTGTTTTCAATTTGCAGAGGTTGTTGATTTGGTTGGTGTATACTTCTAAGGGGGGGTATTCAGAGTAGTAACAAGTATCTTAGTTCTATGTCAAAGAGGGAGAACAACACAAATCATTTTATCCTTTGCCATCAATGTCAAAGGGGGAGAGAGAGAATTCATGTGAAAAAAAAAGTTGAAAAGAGGGAGAGAGAGAATCTTGTAAGGAGGATAGAGTGCAGGAATGTTGTGCATGTTGTCTTTAATGGTATTTCACATCTTGTGTTGCCATCAATGACAAAGGGGAAGATTGTTGCAAGAATGAAGGTGTTGTCATTGTTGGTGTGAATAAATGTCTTGTACCTAGTTATTCCACTTACTAGGGACTTAGTGGACATATTCACACATGTTAAGTTTACTAAGGTCCTAAGATTCTTTCTAGAAGGCGTTAGTTGTCATTACTTGTTATCTTATCTTTTCACAACTAACACATGTGACCTAGGTAGTTGTGTCAAGTTGTCTCATGTCATATGATTAAGACACTTGTCATAATGCTATGACATCTTGCATCTCACATTGGATATATGACCAAGGGGTCTCTCTCATTATATACACAACACATCTATATTGACTCATTTTGCATTCATTGATAGGAATATAGTTTATTCTTGTCATATTGATCTTCTGAGTATTTTGTGCTTTCCATAGGCCTTTAGATCTTGGGTGGCTAACTCCATAGCCAAATCTTACATGGTATCAAAGCAAGTTGAGTGCCTTTGGTTAGTCTTTGGGAGATCTTGAGTGCAATCTTGTATTTGTGTGATAGAAATACCAATTCTGGTGGGGTTTCATTTTTGGCTTTGTATTGTTGGTGCATTTTGAGAGCTTGTTGCATCATATATGAGCTCAACATTGTGTCTGGAGCATTTGAGGAAGTCAATTTTTCCTTTAGTTTTGTCCCAATTGGACACTGGAGGCCAAATCTGCAAGGGTTTGAAGATTGATGTTGGTTGCCAGATCTATGAGGTAGCCATATTTTCGAAGCATTTTGAGCCAAAAAGAACCCTGCCATTGCATCCGGAAGGCCCAAAAAACCCCAAGATTGACTACCAAATCGTCAAATTTGGACAAAGTTGCGCTCAGAGGCAAAAATAAATGAATAGGTGGATTGTACGACTACTTGCATAGGTACCATTTTTCAATTGAAAAAAAAAAATCATTTTCTATGAATTTTTTTTAATTAATTAAAAAAAAAAAAATTCATAGTTTTTTTGTTTTAAAATAAAAGTTAAAATATTAAATAAACAAAAAATTAACCTCGGGCAGCGACTGGGCGGCTTAAAGGTGTTTTTTGTTCATGCACAATGTATAGGTCAGTCCACCATCGGGTCGCTGTAAGGCTATGATCCTTGTCGATTTTTTTAAGTTTTTAAAATAAAAACTTTTTTATCGCTTTTAAAATTTTTTTAAAAATTTAAATAAACTTTCTAATCTTTCCTGATTTTACATTAAGTTTTTTAAATAAATAAAAAAAAATTAATAAAGTTTTTTTCTTTAATATTTTATATTAAATTTTAATAATTAAAAAAACTATTTTTCTTTATTAATATTTAATAATAAAAAATTGAAAAAATTTTAAAAATTCAAAAAATTCTTTATTATGTTTTAATAAGTTTTAAAATTAAAAAAAGTTTTCTTTATTAAATTTTTAATAAAGTTTTTTTCAAAAATAAAACAATTGTTTTGTTCTTTATTTTAATAAAAGTTTTTTTCATCAAAAAATAACAATTTTCTTTATTATTTTAATAAAAAAGTTTTTTAATAAAAAATTTAAATTAAACTTTTGAATTAAGTTTTTTTTAAAAACAAGTCATGCACAAAAAGCAAACATGGAGAAATTATTTTCCCTATCAATCAAGCCTTGTCGTGCACCATTTGCTCCTCTAATCAACAATCAATAGGGGCCAGTTGCTCCTACCGACATCCACCTGAAGGGCTTTCTTCACGGTCTTCTGCTTTGAGGCACTTTTAGTTGGCTTCTTCATGAACATTTCCAGTTTTACATCATGTTGATTGTAGTTCTCCTCTTTGTATTATTGTAATCGCACTATAATAAAGTGCCACAATCTTACTATTTCAGTGTACTTTGTCATACAGTATGCCTCTTTGGATTGATCTATGCATCCAGTGTTAGTTCCTATATGCTCAACGAATGCAACGACTGGTTACCCATGCACTTTGGTGAGATGGACTAAACACCATATAGACACTCCTATTTTGCAAGCACTCTACCTATATTCAGAAGTTCGGTTCTACTTCTAGAGACTTGGTATTTGTCTCTAGTTGAGATAGCGATATACCAATCTGTCATGGAAGTGTCCAGTTGACACTTGTACAATTGTCTCCTTGGTTCTGACCTTATTCCTGTTGCAGTGTGGATTCATCTACAGTTCTTCATAGACAGATTCTGCAATTACTCTTGAGTTGACAGTTTCAGCTCAGTCACCAGTTATGTGGCATCTTCTGCAGTGGTACCTGATTCTTTCTATCAGTGCTTGACACAGTTTGGCATTTCATTTGGAACAACATTTGGAGGACTCATCATCATCCTTGGTTTGCTCTACATCAATCTTCACATTGTTCTACACTATCTCCTTCTTCAGTTAAGATTGGGGACTCTTGACATTGTGACATTTGAGCAGGGACTCTCCATTGAGGGGCAGTTGCATGGACTATTTTCATTCTCTCATATGGGGGGAATTTTCCTCACTTGAGGTTTTGTCCTTTCTAGAGCATGTTTCTTGTTTTGTTTCTCTCTTTTGGGGAGGAGTTTTGTCCCATTGGGTTTTCTCCTTTTCTCTAGTTGTGAAAGACTGCATTTGCATGTGTACATGGGTACCTAACATGGCCTAGTAGTCGGGACCCATCTTTGCATCTTGGTGTCATCATCTTCTCCCTAAGTTGCACTTAAGGGGGGTGTTGGTGTGAATAAATGTCTTATACCTAGTTATTCCACTTACTAGGGACTTAGTGGACATATTCACACATGTTAAGTTTACTTAAGTCCTAATATTCTTTCTAGAAGGTGTTAGTTGTCATTAATTGTTCTCTTATCTCTTGAAAACTAACAAATGTGACCTAGGTAGTTGTGTCAAGTTGTCTCATATCATATGATTAAGACACTTGTCATAATCCTATGACATCTTGCATCTCACCTTGGCTATATAACCAAGGGGTCTCTCTCATTGTATACACAACACATCTACATTAACTCATTTTGCATTCATTAATAAGAATACAGTTTATTCTTGTCATATTGATCTTCTGAGTATTTTGTGTTTTCCATAGGCCTTTAGATCTTTGGTGGCTAACTCCATAGCCAAATCTTACAGTCATTGATGTCAACAAGCTTGGGTTGTCATTGATGTTAGTTGTGCAATGGTTGAGAGAAATTGTTACTTTGATTAGTTGCATTATGTTGTCATCATTCAATTTATTGGTGTTAACCTCTGGTGTTGCTTTGATAAGCTTCTAGTTATGGTTGTGGTAATGATAAAGATGTCGAGGATATTGAAAAAATTGATTAAAAAAAAGGAGGAAACAAGGTTTTGTAAAGGTGTTCTGGTTTGTAGAAGTGTTCTGGTTTTTATTTGCATTTATTCTCAATTGAAGAACTACTTGTGTGGTTTGGATATGTTGGTTAGAGGTGTTCAAAGTTTCTATATCTAGAATTTGGGCTTTTGGATCAATGCGCATAAGAAGTTATGTTCACCAATGTGTAAATTGGTTTCACAGTGTTGGTTACAAAGATGTCTTGGGGAAATGTTCTTGCTCTGTGTTTCTTCGTAGTTGTTCTTCAGGTCTTGTGATTGTAAAGGTATGTTTATGGTGTTGATCTCTTGTATTTTTCAAGAGGGTTCGTGGTTTGATGCTCCAGAAGATGGATTTTAGAGTTGTAGTGTTTTGCAATGTAGTTTGAGTGTACTGGGCATATAGATTCTAAAGGTACGAGTTGTTGCGAAGAAGTCTGATGAATTTCAAGATGTTAGAGGAATATTCTAAATCATGAAGAAGCGTGGTGTGTGGTTTGCAAGCCATTCTTAGATTTGAGGAAGCATGTATTTCAAAGTTTAATGGTGTTTACACAGGTAATGACCGACTTCTTGTTTACACTACATTCAAAGATGTTCAAGTATTAATGAAAGCATAGTGTGGCATGTAAGAGTTGATTTGGGTCCCAATTAAGTTTTGTATTGGTCCACTTTGATTCCTATCCACCGCAGGAATGCTTAGTGCCAACCTATTTTCGAATTTGTAAAGTGCAAGGTGTGTATAACCGACATGAAGATGATTTTCAAGTTTTGGATGGTATAATGCAAGGTGAGTTGATGTGAGATGGTGTGTGGAATAGAATTGTGTGTTGTGGTGTGAAACTAAGTGCAGAGATGTGAAATGCAATGTGAGCTATAATGCAAGATTGTTGAATGCAGTGAGTTGGAGGTATCTTGATCCCTTAAATACTATGAGTGTTGTTGGAGCTATTGTGATGGATTATTTGTTGCATTGAGATTGTGTTCTTTATGTAACATTTTATCTTCTTTCTTCTTTCTATTTCGGCAATGAGCCTTTCTGGACAATGTAACCTATTTTGGCAATGAGCCTCTTTGTATTGATTTTGCAATTACTTATATTGTGAGCTAATCCTCACCGTGGTTTTTCCCTCCTAGGGTTTTCCACGTAAATCTAGTGTTCTCTTGTATGGTGTTAGTAGTTTCATTTTATGTTATCTGCTTTTCAAGTTTAAACATTATAACAAATTAAAGGTTTAATGGATGCATGTGGATTTGTTTACTATTGAGGGTTTTGATGTTTGTAATTTGATACAACTGATTCACCCCTCTTTCAGTTGTCTTGTTCATTCAACATTATTAGGTTTATGTATCTTGTATGACATGGTTATTTGTAGTGGTAGGAAAACTTGGCCAGGATTAGGTGGTATTACTTGTAAAACCTACAATGGGCAAAGTATGGTGGAATATGTGATATGTTCTCAAAATTCCATATCTAGGTTGTTGGGGTTCAAAATTGGGAGATGCCCTACTAAGTTAAAATATGATCATATGCCTCTTCTTGTTAAGTTTTGCATCCAAGTTGGTAACTGACAAGAGGGGAAACTCCAAAATTTCCATAGGAAATTTCATTCACAAGGTAAAATCCTTGTGAATCAAGAAAATTGAGAATTCTTTGTTGTTGTGTTAGAACATCACCTTCAAATGGCAAAAGGCAACATAACATGCAAAGAAAACACTGAAAAAAATGACTACATTTGTAACAATACGTTGATTCCTTTAATTCACAAGCCTCTCGAGGTGTGCAAGAGATCCTACACTAAGAAGGGGATTTCAAACACCTTCCCAACTAATCCATGGTATGGTGAAGGTTGAAAAAATGCAAAAAGATTGGTAAAAAAAATGAGTCAAACAAAGAAAGCAAGATAAAATATGAGAATTTGATCAAATCTAAAAAAAAATATGTGAATTCAAGAAGGAAGGAGTTAATTTATTTGAGTAAACACAACCCCAAAGGATTTTGGATGCTAACGAGAAGATATCGCTGCTGCATAAAGAATCTTGCAAGTGGTAAAGCTCAAGACATTGATGGGATGCAAGCTGAATTTTTAAAGTGAGGAATTGAGCTCTTTGCTCCTCACATCAAATTATTTTCTAATAGCATCACTCAAAGTGGCTTTCCAACAAAATGGACTAGTGTGGCCATCCCTTTACACAAAAGTGGAGATAACAATAATCATTCTAACTATCGAACTATCTGTTGACCCCTTTGACATTGGATGAGTTTGGCATCGATGTCAAGATGGCATTCACCTTGATGAATATTTGAAAGGCATGAGATATTATAGACTTGGTTGATATTTGGTGATAATTGGTTATCATTGTGATTTTACTAAGGTAGCAATAATTCATAAAGTCATCCAAACTTTGACTTAGCATATAGTGTCTTGGAATAAAGGCCGACACAAGGCAACAAGCATTATGATGTTTTTTTGTGATATTTGTGCAAAATAAATATGATGAAAAAGGTTGACACAATGATGTTTGAGTTTTTGATATACAAAATGAAAAAACAATGAAATGTCTCGACATCATTTACCCTAAAAGTTAAACATTTGAAAAAACTCAAAGGTAGTTGGTTGTGGTTGAGTTAGGGCTTGAGGAAACATGAAGAGTGGTGGTTTGGTGGCAACAAGGAATGGTTTCAAGTAGTGATGGGTTATTCTCAGTCTCTACAAGGGTTTTCAACTTCATTCTTGCCAAGGACATACATGTTTGGTAACCCTATTTTTAACCCTTGTTTATTGTTTTTTGTTGTTGCTATGAAATGCATTCTAAAGGAGTCAAAATGTAGCTTGTTGATTAATAGTGTTTCTATTTGAGATCTTAGTTTCATTGGGTCTCAAAGGTGAGGGTTTGATGCATATTATCACAATGGATTGTCTTTTTTTTGTGTTTCCCTGTTTCATGGTCTTTGTTGACCTAGGTCTTACAATGTGGTTATGGTGTTTCAATTATCTATAGTTTTCGGGTTAACAAGGGTTTCTCTTTTTCTATTTCGACCTTGTATTAATCTTCAAACACATAATGTGTCGAGTCTTTCATTTGTGCAACATATGTGTTTGGTTGTTGAGTTTACTCAATACCATGTTGCTAGGGCTTGTTGTTCTCAAAGGTGTTAACAAGGGTTTATGTGGTGCATAGTTGTGGGCCATTTTATTTAGTTTGTATACCATATTTTTGGCAGTATGTCAACCTTGTTTAAATGCACGATACGAAGGTTTGCATTGCATAATGTTTATTCTATTAACAACAGTTTAAAATATTTTGAAATATTGCTCTATGTTGAATGTTGAAAGCAGTTATGAAAGGTTATATTGGCAGTTTATGAAGGGAAGTTCCATACATAAATTTTTTGATGAAGGGAAATGCTACCTTGATGTTATAAAAAGCAAAGGCTTGGTCACTATGTTGGGTTTGATGCAAATACGAGATTTATATTCTTGCTTAAGATTTATTATTATTTTTATGTTGAAAGTATTTACGCGTATTTATCTTTGAAAGCTGTAAAAGCACTCTCAAGTGTTGGCTGTATTTACATTATGATTCGAGTCCTAAATTTGTCGAGACAATCAAGAAATTTTATAATGAAACAAAGATTTCACTTTGTCCCTATTCTCATAATGATATTGATGTGAAAGTTGTATATGCCAATGAGGTAGTTGTATTTTCCAGTGAGGCATACTTGTAACCAATGAGGTTACTTTTCCCGTGAGACACAAAAAGTAGCCAGTGAGGCTTTGTAATCAATGAAATTTTTATTAAGCCAGTAAGGCAATCTTTCTTGGGCAGGTTTTATCCCTATGAGGGTTTTCCACTCATAAATCACTGTGTTATGGTTTCTCATTATTTGTGGTCTATTTGGTCTTCATGTTCAAACATTCAACCTTGTGTATCTTTCAGCATATGGACTCATATTCAAACATTTAGTCTTGAGTATCTTTCTGCAATATTTAATTTTCTATGGTGTCTTCAGTTTTTATGATCTACCTATGTTCTTTATGATAAATCAAGCTTGATAGCTTTATATACATGATGTTGCACTTGATAGTTGAATTGTTCTAATCTTGCATTTTACAAGGTTAAAGTTTTGTTGAAAGATTAATTCAAGGTCATTTTATATTTGTCATACCACTAATTCATCCCCCCTCTCAATGGTATTGTACTCCAACATTATCATGGTCAATCCTCTTCTTGGAAAACTTTATGGGAGCATGATAGAACACAAAATCAACAATTGGGTAGAAAAATGAGGAAAGGAAAAGCAAAAGGGAAAGTTGGCTTTAGGCCAAGGCACTCTACCATCAATCATTGCATCATGCTTAGGCACTTCATTGAAATTTTTTGGGAAACTCAAGGGGAGAATATTTTTGTTG
>VDFB02175168.1:0-10372 GCA_007258455.2 Sequoia sempervirens | reverse complement strand
TCTTTATTTTCCAAAATGTACATGTGGGATCTAAACATAGAAACAATTTAGAACAAACCACTAGGAGATTAATGCCATATTATGGTCTATCATATTATAGTGGTGAATGGAGAAGGCTAGCAGAATATAAGCCTAGCATGTTAGCATATGGTCTAAATTTGAATATGTATACACATCATCTCCAATTGGAAAGTGGAAAAGAAATTAATAGAGGTCATCTTATGTATATAGATGGATGTGCATACACACACAAAAATATTGTAGGATTTATAAATAGTAATAAGGGAAGGGACCCTAACGTAAGACCAAATTGTCAATTTGTTGAGGTTATAAATGATAAAGATGGAGATATGGAAAGATATGTTGATAGATTGATAATGGTTGAGACTATTAAGGACATTACCATTGGGGATGAGTTGTTTATCAATTACGCCTTCTTAAAACACACTCCTGCATGAAAGAAAAGGGAAGAAAAAGGTCTCCCTAAGGATGTTCTTAAGGGGAGAAAACCAAAGAATAATAAATGACCGTGGACTGATGTTTTATAAACTATGTTGTCAAAATTGTGTTTTATTTAAATTATTGTATAAAAAGGTAGTCTATAAAATAATGTTCCATTATTCAATTGATGTATATATGTTCATACAATTTTTATTTTTATTTTTTAAGTCATATTTGATTATGTAAATGGATTATGGTTATGAATAAATGCTTATAATGTTTTAATGGATAAATGATAAGTGATTTAAATGACTAAATGATATGAATGAATGCTTATAAATGATTTAATGGATAAATGATAAATGATTTAAATGATATGAATGAATTCTTATAAATGATTTAATGGATAAACGATAAATGATTTAAATGATTAAATGATATGAATGAATGCTTATAAATGATTTAATGGATAAATGATAAATTATTTAAATTATTTTATGAATATGATGATATGATTATGTGGATAATTAAATGAAATATGAAATGGATAAAATGATTATGAGGACATTTTTATGCGTCTACAATTCTATTTCATTCATAAGCTCAAAATAATCACACAGTAACAACAAATGTGCCCTAATAAATCTTATGAATTTAAATAACTTGAAGAAACCACTTTGGAGACAACACAGTAATATACAAGCATGAAATTTAACACAATAATTGAACACCAAAATAGATTACCAATTATGAGCACAGTCTTAGGAAAATTCACTTGCTTTTGAGGGCGTGGTATTTAGTCATATCAATATTAATGTCAATTCTTCACTAGATAGTTTCCCAAAAAGCTCAACTCCTTGAAATTAATTTTGAAGCATGTGTGAGGGAATTTATTGTTGTAAATTGTAATGATGTCATGATTAGCACACTACATCCATCTCTTATTATACCATTGCGGTATGGTGGTGTTTTTCCCTTTCCATTATGATGTTTACTGCACTACGCCTTGCTTAAGACCTCTTATCTGGAGGTTGTAACGCCTACTGCAAAACCCCAGAGAACTCAAAAAGGACAAATAATTTTTTTTTTTAAAGCAATTAAATTAAACTTACAATACATTAATCATAATCACATAACATATTGCATCACATTAACTCACACAGTTCTCTGGGGCACGCGAGGTTACATTGCAACCACACAACGGAAATGAACGATAATGATAAACCAAGGAACCAATTATAAAATAATAACCATGAATAAGTGTGTTTCCATAAACCAAGAGCAATTATATTAAGATACCACATAATACAATCATATGAGTCTCATCAAATAAAATTACATTGAATCCTACCTATTACATCATTGCTATAATGTTACATTACAATCTTTTGATATAATAATTACAATGAATTTCCCCAACAAGTGGGATGATACAATTTACAATGAATGCTGAACAATAAGGTGAACACTGGTGCAACTCCAACTGCGGAAAAGCTGCGAACAAAGGATGCTGATGGGGAACCCAACGGGTGCGGAGCACGTTCCACCCAACCATGTAAATTAAAGATAACTCACCCCCCGTGCTCAGAGGTGACAATGAAGTTAACTCGACCATGATTGCCAAACTGACTCCATGACAACAAGGTACAAACTCAAATACAAAATTCAGAGAATACAATTACACCAAGCAATGACAACATCCAATCACCAAAGTATACTCATAATCACGAACACAAGAATCTGAATCAACAATAAGAGTACAAAGCTGAGGAAACTGATACAACATCCAAGTCCAAAATACATATCCAGAGGCAAAAGCAACAAGGCACAATAGGAAGTCTAGTGGAGAGTGTCATCGCACAGCTCTCATGGGATCTCCTGGCTCTTCCTCCAACTTGAGGCGCCGGCACCCATCTATGGATCTCCTGGCTCTTCCTCCTGCATGAGGCGCCGGCACCATAGGGTAGCTCGTGCGGAGTCAATAACCTCTCATGAAGACGAGATCATGACTTTGCCGACCACGGCCTTCTCAATCTATCATTAGTCTATGATAGCCCTAATGCATAGATGAGGAATCCAATTTCTTTTATCTTGAGTGGTTTACTACCCATCCCCCTAATTCTATTTTTAAGTTATCACTTGTTTAACTACTCTTCGTGGGTTCTCCTGTGCACTTCCTCTTAACCGAGGCGCCGGCCCCCACGAAGAGCCACTCTCACTAAGACCCCTAACAGTAAATTAAACAAGATAAGGGTTGAACCACAACAAATAAACATGATACTAAAACCAGAACAAGCGAGGCACTAACCCTCTCGCAACAACTCAGAACCAAGAAGTCTCACAACCGTTCAACCTTTCCAAACAAGGACCATGAGTTTTCAACTCCAAAATAGAAAGTTCAAGATGAGAGTAATAAACAAAATAAACAAGCCTCTGGACAAAGTTTTAAATCAACAATCGGTTCCCACATCGACATTAAGGCCAACACAGTAACAGAATGAAACTACGCATAAGTTGATGAACTCAAAACACTATGACAACTTAACTCAAGCAGATAAGACATGGAGCATTACAATTTTCTTATAATCCATTATTAAATTCGTAAAAAAAAACAATGATCAATTAAGATATGCAATTAATACATTAACTTTATTTTTATAAATTTCATCAACATTCTATTTCCAAAACAATTATATTTTTATGAAAGAACCACTTAATTTTACAATTAATTTATTGTATATGTAAACAAATACAATATACTTCATCATATATTATATATATATATATAAATTAAAATAAAAATAAATATATATATATATATATATCATTTTATATAACTTTAATATCACTGAAATAAAATAAAATGGAATAAACCTAAATTTAAATGTTTTGTAACATTAAATTTAAACTAAATTAAATATATGAAAAACATTAAATTTAAACTAAATTAAATATATGAAAAAAAACAAACAAAACAAATAACCGCCGGCCGTCGCAGTCCTTGCATGGACTGCGCACAGCAGTCCATGTAAGGACTACGCACAGCAGTCCTTACGACTGCTGTGCATGGCAGCCGAGGCTGCCGCGCACAGCAGTCTTAAAGACTGTTGTGCGGAAGCCTTAATCGCCGCATAGGGGGGTACGGGGGGGGGCGGCCAGTCCGTCCCCCAAGCCCCATTAAAATTTTCTGTATATAATTTTTATATAGAATTTTTTTATATGTTTTGTTTTTTTAAAATACAATTCGTTTTCAATTTTTTTTTAACAATGAAAATCTCAAAATTTAAATTTCATTGAACACTGTGAAGCAAAATTTCGTACGGCCGATGCACAGTGACGAATAATTTCGTACGGCCGACGCACAGAAAAAAGGTATATATAAATTACAACAAAATATTTATATATATATACAGAAGCATATATATATATAAATTAATATAACAGAGAGAGAAATACAGAGGAAGAGATATATATATATATTTAACAGAGTCAATTACACGGGGAATTTAAATATGTAAAAAGTAGAGTAGAAGATAGAGAGGGATAATTATAATATGCAATAACAGAATAAAAAGACACAGAGAGATGATTTCCATATGCAAATATCCAAGTAACAAAAAACTACAGAGGAACATTATGTCAAGTTCCAAAACCTTAAAAACAACAGATTTGCCCAATTATTTCAAACAACCGATTTTTCCCTTAACATTTGAAAACCTAGATTTTCCTTATTTTGTTTGAAACCCAGATTTCCCTATTCTGTTTGAAACCTCGATTTTCCTCAAATTAATTGAGAACCAGATTTTTCCCAAATTGTTTAAAAACTCAGATTTTCCTAATTTGTTTAAAAACCCAGATTTTTGCAATAAAACATATTTTTTTTAATTCTTTTGCTAACCCAGATTTTTTGTAAATAAACAGATTTTCCTATAGTTTTAGTTGAGATTTTAAACAAGAAAAAGAAAGAGGGATTTTATTTGGAACCTGGAATCCTTCCGATTGTGATGTGACAAAGATCTTGCTCCAATTAGCCCTACGAACAGCTTTTCGCCCCTTCCTCCTTTCCTCTGCTTTCTGAAAGATTCTCCACACCCAAAACCTTCCAGCACTCTTCCCTATTTTTTTTCAAATTAAAATCCTAAAAAAATGCTGCCATCCCCTTTTTCCAGCAAAAGAATTCCCCTTTTTCATTTTCCGAAAATCCACTATATTTTTCCTCCCTTACATGCACCCAACAACCCTTTTCTAAAAAAACAATATTCCCATTTCTGCCCACCCAGATTTCTCCATTTGCCCCTATTATTCTTTATTATTATTATTTTAAAATTCCATTTTGACAGCCTTGTTCATGCACCAAAGTTGACTTTATTTATTTATTTTATTATTATCCTCAACCTGGTAATTTTATTTGCATTGACAAAACACCATTTAATATTAATAAAATACATGGCTTTTTTTTTTAAATAACTAAACATTTAAATATTTTAAATACAATTTAATCTAATTTTAATCAACAATTTTAAAATTGAAACATCACAACACATGAACTACCAACAGTAACATAACACAACTACAACCACAAAACATGTCAACTACAGAACATACAATACCATGCAACCAGACAGTCTGACATCATGGAACGGGCAAACTTCATTGTCACCTTTGTATCAACTTTGTACCGTTGGGTTATTTGTGCTCGCCCTGTCCTGCCGAAGCAGGTGGAATCGAGACTATGTACCTACAATTCCTGCATACAAACGAAGTTGTGTACATGTGCATATATATATAAATCAAAGCATTGTGTTGTGAGAAGGAATCGCAGCGTAACAGAGCACTCGCAATGAGTGATGCTACATTGTCCTTCATCACATCTATCCTAACAATTATAATCTGATTGATAAAATAACATTTCTAATACTAACAATTCATCTCAGGCATAATCTATTAAATCATCACATCATAACATAAATATGAAGATCAACTAAAATCTCCAACCACAATGTCATATGAAATAATCATGTCCACAAAAGGAGTAACAGCATCATCAAATGTCTAACTAACCAATCACACCAAACAGTATCACCATAGTATCAATGTATCAAAGTATCAAATCAAAGCATAAAACTAATGAGTCCAACTAGCAACTAGGAGGGTTATTACATCCTCCCCCCCTTAAATTCGGCTTACTCCTATAAGCCAGAAAACAAGTAAGGGTAGGATTCTCTGATACGGGAAGCATCCTCCCATGTTGCTGAAGTCTCATCATTGGGGTCCCACTGGACCCTCACCTGCTCAATATCCCTGCCTCTGAGAATGAGTCTCCTGTGCTGCACCACGGCCACGGGCTCTAGAGCTAGCTGCCCGTCCTCGACCTGTAGAGCATTCCAATCAAGTACATGAGTAACATCAGGAAAATAAGGCCTAAGAACAGAAACATGAAACACATCGTGAATCCGCGACAGACTGGGTGGCAAGGCCAGGCGATAGGAAACAGGACCAATACGCTCTAGCACCTCGAACGGACCTACAAAACGGGGTGCAAGCTTAGAACCCTTTCCATAACGAATAGGGCTCTTCCGAGGACGAACTCGAAGAAACACTCGATCACCTACTGCAAACTGCCGATCAACTCTGTGTGCATCAACAAACTTCTTCTGCCTGTCCTGGGCTGCTACAAGATGCTCTCGGATGCGAGCTACCTGCTGCTCCATATCACGAAGCATCTCAGGTCCAAGAAGAACCCTGTCCTCCAATCGATCCCATCTCAACGGGGTACGACAAGGACGACCATATAAAGCCTGAAATGGAGCCATGCCAATCGAACTATGATAACCATTGTTATAGGCAAACTCAACCAAATGCAGATAATCTTCCCAACGAGATTGTTGGTCCATGACATACATGCGAAGCATATCCTCAAGCACCTGATTAACTCTCTCAGTCTGACCATCTGTCTCAGGATGGTAGGCAGAACTAAAATTCAACTTAGTCCCTAAGGACCGCTGCAAAGATGTCCATAAAGCAGATGTGAATACCGGATCTCTATCAGAAATAATCCTGCGCGGTATCCCATGCAATCGAACAATGTCTTCCATGAACACCCTAGCCACCACTGAAGTAGTATAGGAAGATCGAATGGGAGAGAAATGGGCTACCTTGGTCAACCTATCAACAGTGACCATGATAGCGTCGTGTCGCCTGGAAGACATAGGCAACCCGACAATGAAATCCATAGAAATAATGTCCCACTTCCACTCTAGAACAAGATGATGCTGCAACAAACCTGCCGGATGATGATGCTCGGCCTTAACTCTCTGACATTCTAGACACCTAGCCACAAAATCAGCAATGTCACGCTTCATCCCAACCCAAAAATATAGTGAGCGAAGATTAGCGTACATTTTCTTAACTCCTGGGTGTGCCGAATAAGGAGCTCTATGAGCTTCGGTCAAGATTAGGGTACGAAGACCCTCTGCAGGAGGTACATACATTCGGCCTCCATAAAGCAAAACACCATCAGAAACCATAGAGTATCCAAAAAATTTGCCTTCCAAAGCTCTACCTGACTCAATCTCCGATTTCACTGCCTGATACCAATCATCTGAAGAGAGAGCTGCAAGGATCTGACTTTTCAAATCAACCTCAAGAGCCAAAGCGGAAATCTCATGCTTGCGTCTACTCAACGCATCTGCCACCACATTCTCTTTGCCCTGAATATACTTCACCTCAAAATCATATTCGCACAAGAATTCCATCCACCTTCTCTGCCTTGCATTTAGGTTCGGCTGCGTAAAGATGTACTGCAGACTACGATGATCTGTATGCAACTCGAACTGATGACCAAGGAGAAAGTGTCGCCACCTTACTAAGGCATGCACAACTGCAGCTAACTCCAAGTCATGAGTGGGGTAATTGAGTTCATGATCCTTAAGCTTTCATGATTCATAAGCAATCACTCGCCCCTCCTGCATCAACACAGCCCCTAAGCCTTCCAAAGAAGCATCAGTACACACAACAAAATCACCTGATGGATCAGGAACTGCTAAGATTGGAGCACTAGTTAGCTTGTCCTTCAAAGTCTGGAAAGCCAACTGACACTGCTCGGACCAAAGAAACTTCTTTCCCTTCCTCTGCAAGGAAGTGATAGGATGAGCCAACTTAGAAAACCCTTGGACAAAACGCCTATAGTACCCTGCAAGCCCCATGAAGCTGTGAATTTCAGAGACATTTGTGGGTGCGGGCCAATCCACAATAGCTTGGATCTTTGCAGGATCAACCGAAATTCCCTCACCAGAAATCACATGGCCCAAATACTGAACTTCGGTTTTATAGAATTCACATTTCTTGAGATTGGCAAACAGCTGATTACTCCTCAAGCACTGCAACACCTGTCTTAGATGCTCCTCATGTTCCTCCATAGACCTAGAATAAATCAGAATGTCATCGAGAAACACAAGGACGAATCTATCCAAGAATGTTCTGAACACTCCATTCATTAGGCTCATAAAGACTGAAGGCGCATTCGTCAACCCGAACGGCACCACAGTAAACTCATAATGTCCATATCGAGTACGAAATGTTGTTTTATGAATGTCTAGATCAGCAATCCTCAACTGATGATATCCTGACTTGAGATCAATCTTAGAGAACACCTTTTCCCCTTTTATCTGATCGAAAAGATCATCAATTCTGGGTAATGGATATCGGTTCTTCACTGTTACCTTGTTCAACTGCCTGTAATCAATACACAAGCGAAGAGAACCATCCTTTTTCACAAAAATCATAGGTGCTCCCCAAGGAGAAACACTTGGGTGGATAAAGCCCTTAGCCAACAACTCTTCCAGCTGCAATCGGAGTTCCTGAAGTTCCTGCGTTGTCATCCGATATGGAGCTCAAGATATTGGCTCAGCTCCAGGTACCAAATCAATCCTGAAGTCTATATCTCGCTTAGGTGGCATACCAGGTATCTCTTCTGGAAACACATCAGAAAACTCCTTAAGGAGAGGGTATTGTTCCAAAGACACCCCTTGACTATCCTCTGACTCCAAGTCACTCAAAGATACAACAAAGAGCTGACAACCCTGTCGAAAGT
The DNA here is from genome assembly GCA_007258455.2 of Sequoia sempervirens. Classification (NCBI taxonomy): domain Eukaryota; kingdom Viridiplantae; phylum Streptophyta; class Pinopsida; order Cupressales; family Cupressaceae; genus Sequoia; species Sequoia sempervirens. Next base: position 1,839 of record VDFB02175168.1, on the reverse strand, counting down.
ACCTTTTGAGCTGCATGGCAGAGATCATTCGTAAAGAAACGGGTTTTTGAACACCTATGATTTCCACCTCCTTTCCAGAATCATCAAAGCACCGCACCGATTTACGGCGACAATCAATTATGGCACGGTGTGCACTCAACCAATCCATGCCCAAGACAACATCATATGAGCCAAGTGGGAGGATTCTGAGGTTTACTTTAGTTGACAAAGCCCCTATACTCAAGCTACAATCCTGCACAAGCTTCTCTACAACAAGCTTTGACCCTGAAGCCAATTCAACTTGCCATTTCTCACCTTGACTAGTTGCCACCAGTCCACATCGCTCAACCACAAGAGGAGATATAAAGGAATCAGATGCACCAGAATCAAAAAGTATAGAAATGCTAGAATCATGTAACACACCTGAAGTCTCAATGACGGTGCTCTGGTGGTCTGCCTGTCGATTATCTACTGCAGCAAATACACGATGAGACCTCCTTGCATCACCTACTGTCGGCTCTGAACCAACTAGCCTCTGATTAAAACTTGAAGTGCTCTTCTGAGGACACAATCTGGCAATGTGCCCCTGCTGCCCACAAGAGTAACACCCAGTACCCCTGCCAAAACCCCTGCCCCCTGATGGAGCATTTGACTGCTGAAAGCTCCCACGACTCGGCGCTGACTGGATACTAGGTGTAGGCTGTGCAAAACGTTCCTGACAAACTTGGTTCCTGTTCCTGTTCTGATCCTTGCGAAACTGAGAATTACCACTATGAGGAGATTAGAAGTTCTTCTGTTTTGACTGCTGCTGCTGAGGCTGCTGCTGTTGATGACCCCCTTTCGAGGGTTGAAACCTGTTTCTGGAAGATCCTGCTCCCTGAGACTGACCCCCATGAGTGCTAAAACCCTGAGTAGGTGCACTGCCAATCTGCACTCCAATGTGACCACCCAAGGCCATGGCCAAATTCTCTTCCACCAAGCGAGCCTTCTCAACTGCCATTTCCATTGTCTTCGGCTTGAAGACTCGCACTCCACCACTGATGCGGGCATTAAGACCCTGAACAAAGTGCTGAACCAACATGCCCTCATCAAGGCTAATCCCTGCATACTGCTTCAACTCATAGAAGCATTGCTCATACTGCTCCACTGACATAGACAACTGCTTGAGATCATGAAACTCATCAGCCCTGCGCTGCCTCCAATGGTCTGAGAGAAATCGAGCTCTGAACCTGTCCAAGAATAATTCCCAAGTGACCATACTGATATCAAGGTGCAATTTCTGTTCCTCAAGACGCCACCAAGTAGATGTGAAGCCTCGCAAATGCATAACCGCGCACCGAGCCTTGGTATTACTACCGTAAGGGTGCATGGCGAAGCAACGATCTAAGTCAATTAGCCAAGTTTCAGCCTCAAGTCCACCTCCTGAACTATCAAATGTCGGTGGGTGAGCTCTCAACAAATCCCTCATATGACCTGCTAAAACTGCATCCTGATCAGAAGTTATTTCCCTCCGCCTCGGTGACCTTTCTCTTTCTCTTTCAATCTGTGGCTCCTCCTCTGGCCTAGGACCCAAACGAGCCAAAATTTCTCCAAGGATATGTTGTAAGGAACCATCTAATCCAGGCTGCCCTGGGTTCTGACCACCTGACGGATTATTGTTAAGGCTTGGCTGTTCCTCATGCTCAGAACCATGAGAACTAGGAACTGAGGGACTTCGCCGGTTTGCTCCACGACTAGCACTGCGGCCTCTTGCTTGGCCACATCCTCTACCTCAAGGCATACTTCTGCACAACAAGTTAAAGGTACAAATAAGTTCCAGAGTTCAAATGAGAGGTTACTTAATGGACCTAACTACCCAGA
>VDFB02175167.1:0-25689 GCA_007258455.2 Sequoia sempervirens | reverse complement strand
GCTACAACTTCCATAAGCTTTGTAGATAGCCATTAAAAATATCCTTGCATTATACACAATTGATATATTGGGACCAACAACATCATACACCAATTTTGGACACACTCCCAAATGATGAGCCTATTGTGGAGTTCATTGGACTTCAAACAAATATACCCCAAGGATATCATAAAGTAGGGTTTGTAATGAAACTAGATCAAGGAGCATATTTTTGGGGGGGAGGAGATTGCATCCTCTAGTTGCAAAATTAAACCAAAAAATTAAAAAATTAAAAGAAGGTTCCCTAAGGAAAACCACAAAGTGGCTTTATTGGATTAGGAAAAGAGAAAAATAAAGGATGCATATGAGGGTTAAAAGCTCTTCAAGGAACTTGAACATGCACGATTCAATCTTCCTACCACAAAATATCAAGAGAAGTCAACACTCTTAGTTGAGGATTTTGAACCTATCAATATTGGCACAACAGAAATACCAAAGATAACATACCATGCATTATCACTTCATCTTGAAGAAAAGGTGAACTTCTCAACATTTATCAATGAAATAAAAATAAACTTTGCATGGACATATGTAGACATGCTAGGGATAGATCCAACATTGATCTTACATCACCCAACCTTATTTCTTGGAGCTAAACCCATCAAGTAGAAGCTATAGAAGATGCATCCATAGATGACACTTTTGGTCAAATTAGAACTTCAAAAACTATTATATATGGACTTCAACATACCCATTGATTATCCTGAATGGGTATCTAATCTAGTACTAGTATCAAAGCCCACTGGGGGCATAAGGATCTGCACAGATTTCTGGGATCTAAACAAAGCTTTCCTAAAGGATGACTTCCCTCTACCCAACATCAACATGATTGTAGATCTAACTGTAGGGCATGAAATAATATCACTGATGGGTGGATTCTTCGGATACAATGAAATAAAAATATCCACCAAGGACCAACATAAAACAACCTTGACTTGTGCACGGGGAAGCTTTTATTGGAACGTCATGCCATTCAGTCTAAATAATGTAGGCGAAACCTACCAACAAGCAATGACTACCATCTTTCATGATATGTTGCATACCACTATGGAGGATTATGTGGATTACATACTAGGAAAATCCATCAAGAGACATCATTTTACCAACCTAGCAAAAGTATTTGATAGGCTAGAACAATACAACTTGTGTCTCAACCTAAAGAAGCGCATCTTCGGCGTAACTTCCAGAAAAATGTTGGGTTACATATTATCAAGAAGGGGCATTGAGGTAGATCCCTCCAAGGTAAAAGCTATATTAGAAATTCCTCCTCCTAGAACATTAAGCAATTGAGAATTCTACAAGGTAAACTATAGTCCATCAGGAGATTCATTTCACAGTTGGTAGACAAGTGCCATCCATTCACCCATTTGCTACACAAAGATATAGCATTCAAATGAGATGGTAGATGTGATAAGGAATTCCAACAAATAAAGGATTACTTACTCACTCCTCCATTATTGATGCCACCTATTCAAGATAAAGGAATGATCCTCTATGTATCTACAACACTGATAGGGTTAGGAGCTCTCTTAGCACAACTAGATAACATTAACAAGGAAAGATCGGTCTATTATATCAACTAAATACTAGTGGGCTATGAATTTAACTATTCACCAATAGAAATACCGTGTCTATCTACCATCTTTGCGGCACAAAATTTGAGACACTACATCTTAAACAAACAAGTAAAGTTGATATCCAAACTCGATGCCCTCAAATATCTATTAGTGAAAGCAACTCTAATAGGGAGGATCACTAAGTGGGTAATGATACTTAGCGAGTTTGGCATTGATTACATCGATAGAAAAGATATCAAAGGAAAAATCATAGCAAATCAATTGGAAGATGCACCAATGGAAGATCATCAACCTCTAACAATAGAATTTCTAGATGAACACATACTACTAACAAATTAGTATAGCCATTGGACCTTGTACTTTGATGGGCCCCACACTCAACATGACTCAAGAGCAGGTATCTTATTTCTCACACCACAAGGAGATAGTATACCCAAATCCATAAGATTTCTTTCCCATACTCGTTAGCTCAAAAATGTACGGAATGCCTCGAAGAGGCTGCCAATCTCTTGGCACATTTTAGGGTACCGCATAAGGTCAATGAATTAAACCTTTCTACTCTTCAAGCACGCTTTACCTAGGCTGGTGTACCTATCTGAATGAAGCAGATTTGACTTATAATTATCCCTCTTGCAGTGATTTGTCCACAATGGCAGATGAAAGTGAACAAATGAATTCAAACTTGGTACAAAATGTATAGCAATACTTAAAGCTAAATCCTAAAGTATTCAATTAACAGATGTAAAGAAACTGAATGAATCCAAATGATGAAGTGCAGAGACCAGTGCCTTATTGGGTATGCAGAGTCAAATGAAATGAGGATGAGCAACACTTATCTAGGGAGAACTCAAGTTATCTGGAATATATTTTGTTTACAACTTGTATAAACATGCAAGACTGTGACTACTAAGCTCTACTTTAACAATCCAAATGAATCTCTCTAATTACTGTGATCAACTAAAAGGATTTAATCTTTGCTTGAAAGAACCAATCGATTAACCACACAGATACAACAAATGTGAACTGATGAATTGAATATAAACTTGTTATATCAATTTAAAAAATCGGAAAGAATCCATCTTGGAGACAGCTTAGCAATACTTTCATTAAATTCAACAAATAATTGACACCAGAAATGTGCAGCAACATCAATTGACTTTCATAAATACCTCCATTTTGAAAACACGCATCATAGTCTCTGATCTGATAAATCTATTGTACTGTATCCATCTAATTTTCCTACTATATATCGAATAACTAATAGCTGATGATCATTTTACAATTACAAAATGCATATTTATACACCACCATCTGAAAAACATATCACATTGAGATCCCATGTCGGCCTACCGTTGAATTCGAGCTCATTTCATGTCGGCCAGCAACATTTGAATTTTATTAATCAACACTGGAATAGTCACCAAGACATATTGTAGTCATGTCGAAGGCAATTATATCATTTTCAGTCGCCCCTTAGTTCTCTGTGTTTCGCCGTAATATTCTGATATCGAGGAGAACTATTGTATATTTCATTATGTTTCACCAAAAGTTCTATTACCTCTTGTATATTGTTGTGACCCTCTACCATCAGGGAGAAATCATATAGATAATACTTTGTTATACTGAAAGTCACCCTTAATGTTTTTTCCCAGTCGCTGAGACATAAGAAGTTTTCTTACCAAAATGTGCCTCCTCGCTTCATCCGCTTCATTGTAACTTTATGATATTGGGGAGACCTCACATAGAGCATATTATGTCTTACCGAAAGCCCACGTGATCACTCCTATTTGCTGAGACAACTCAATTCTTATACCGACAGAGTCCTCCTTTTTCTTTATTGGTGAGACAGGACAGGTTCATTGAAACCCAACATCGAAACTCAAGAGTCATACTGAAACACCTCAAATTCACACATGATTGCCAAGACATAACTAACCTCTCACCGAAAGCCATTTGATAGAAACCTTTTGTGAAATGTCGATGAGACTGAAGGTCACTCGCTAAGACCTCACTCCGATATCGTTTAGTTCAATACAACTTAAACTCCTCTAGATATGTATTTGCCTATCGGTGGTTGGCAAGACTAGGTGAGTTCGCCAAGATGTTTCATTGGAGGAAAAAATCTCACTGATGCAAATCCATATATGCCGGTCGGCGAGACATAAAGCACTCAGTGAAACAATATACCGAAGACCAAACTCCTGCCGAAATGCGTATCCTTTCTATCGTCAAAAAAATGTGAAAGTCCTACCGAACAGAACAATAGATGAATTATGATCACCATGACGGTAAAGAAGTCATGCCGATAGACCTGCAGTAGATACATATAAGAAAAAAATGCATTACAGGTCGGGGAGACCTCGATAGACTCATGCTGATATGGATCACAATGTGAAAAATGCACTCGATGCATCATATGGGAAAAACTTGTGAAATTATTCAAAAATTTTATAGTTCCAAAATACCAATAACATCTATGAATATGAATCACTAATCAAAGGACTGAATATGGCCATAGAATGGAGGATAAAGGAACTACAAGTTTATGGAGACTCTCAACTAGTAATAAGGTAGGTAAACAATGAATATCAAACAAAGGATGAAAAGCTAATGCCATGTAAAATAATGGTGGATAGTTTCAAATAGTACTTTATTATCATCACCTTCGAACAGGTTCCTAGGTTCAACAAAAAAAGCAACCGACACTATGATGACAATAGGTTCACTTCTCAACATTCCACAAAACATTCTTAAATACAAATTCCTTATGGAGCAACTCCTCATCCATGCATTTGATATCCCAGAATCATAACTAGTTTGTATTTTTGTTGGTTCTAACTCACCATGGTACCAAGATATGTTTGAATATATCTAGCATTGTATCATACCTCTTGACTTAATGACAAACCAAAAGAAAACCTTTGTTCATAGAAAATCCCGATTCACCATCTTAGGACATACCTTATATAGAACAAGTTTATATGGAACTTTAATTGGATGTCTCAATGTGGAAGAAGTGCAAACCACTTTACAAGAAGTGCACGAAGGTATTTGTGGGTCTTGTGCTAGTGGACGTAATCTAGTACAAAAATTGCTCAAACCAGGGTATTATTGGCATAATGTCTTTCCTTCTTGGCTTTCGAGTAGCACTCATTCCCAATTACTAACTTTCTTGTAGTTAACTTGAGACACACCATCCCTAAACAAGAATTTCTAAACATTAGATAACGATGGAAAAAAAGTATGATGAGCTCATAGGTTCTAGAGTTAAACATGGTAGCTCTGATACCATATGTAACATGCCAATCGTTCACAAAAAGTACATTTTCTAAGTTGTCACTTTCAATTAAATAAACTATGTAACTTAACAATTGCAATAAATTTTTTCTTTTCTTAATAAAGAACAAATGAATGAAGATTTCATAACAATAATCAGCATTGATTCCATTTCCGAAATAATATCCCATAGATGATAGTATTCCAAGGATTGTGTACAAAGTACATACATAGCTCAATCGAGCTTCAAATCAATAGATATAGATGGTCCAAGAATCTCCTTTCAAATCTTGGTTGTAGTTGCCTACTAACAAGGAGAAGCATCACTCAAGCAATTTCCCGCCAACCATGGACTCATATATAGTCCCCCACGCATCTATCATTTGATAGATGGCCCTACCCTTTAATGAAGAGATTAGTAGATTAACCTCGTATCGACAACCATTTCAAGCTTAGTTTTTTTTCCTACATGACTAGAACTTGTAACCCTAAAATATTGAACTAGCATGCATAAACAGATCACAGTGAATTGACAATGTAGCCAAAGGAAATCACACTACCTTGGCCAAAGTGTTCTCACTCAGTATTTTGAGTGATAGTCATCCTACTCACATACACTACTCATGCTCGATTTGACTTTAGGTCATTATAAACTATGCATAGGTATTTCCTTCTATAGGTAGTCTTTAACCTTATAAACAACTTATTCCCTTTCTTCTAAACTCAATGGTATTTCTACCCATAAAGCATAAACATAAGTTACCCTCCCTTGAATGGATAGTCAAATCCCAGGTGTAACTTATGAGCTATCTAAATCAATCAAATAACTTTGCAATGTATAACCCTTAAGCTATCCTTGTTTCATCATTCCTAGTATACCATACTAATGACAAACAAGCTCTCCTATTAAGGAGCATGTACAAACACTTTCATAGAAAATCATAAAAAACTTCTTTTCCTTTTCATAAGCAAATACTATGATTCACTAATGCAATCATCCTCAAGAAATTTAAAACAAACCAATCAAGACTTTCATTCTTTCATAATAAAAGACAAATAAAAGGAGAATAGATCTTCATGCCTATAATTCGATTATTCCAATAGACTAATTTGATTCACAACCTTCCAATGACAGCTTGCTAGGCTTCACTTCAACTAGTATAAACACTCAATGCAATACTTCACATATCCTCTTTCTCTAGGCACACAAAATAACTCTATGCTTCCACAAAATATAGCTCTCAGAATATTTGTAGTAGAATGAAACTACAGAGTTGTGCATCCCAAATGAGAGAGTTGGCTCATCTATTTATAAAAAATATTGAGACTTTGATGCCTAAGGAAAATGTATGCTAGTCGAAACCACTCAAGCATACCATTCGAATCATCTCTCACAACAAAAAGGTGGAAAAATTCTAAGAAATTACTCAGCTTGGTATTCTACAGATTGACCTCCTTGTGTGAGAACAATACAAGACTTTCATATATGCACATGCTCTAAAGATTAGAATTGAATTGCAAGTTTGGTAGACTTCTATATAAAAAAGAGTATTCATGTTATGGTGCCAAGTTTCAACCATCTTCCTATTCTTTTGGCCATGGATTAATCAACATAAACAATCAACATTCACCAAGAAACACATACTATAGTCGAGTCAGTCATAGACTGTTCTATCGACAGGTAAAAGATGATACGACTCCATAATTATAGTGCATAGAATAAATTTGACTAAGCACGTCCTTTGTTGTGGTCTTTATCCTTTATTCATGCGTTACAAATACTTACACAATAGGTTATATTTTCACATTTCCCTTGCATTTTATTTGTAGATTTAAATATGCCTTACTTTCCACTTTTGCACTATTATATAGTGTGCAATACTTCTCATTTATCAACCAAACATATGCATATATCATTTGGCTTTTATTCTTTGCATAACATATGTATTAATTGGCCTCAAATAATTTGCATAATATATATACAAATTGGCTTAAATACTCTACAAATCGGCCCAAATACTTTCTCTTTATATATAAATATATATATACCGATTAATAGCTTTAACACTATATATATATATTTCATTTCAATTAAATATGTATACATTTGACATTCAAATGAATAAGTTCAAGTTAAAATTTCATATATATATGATATCATTTGTATATATATATATATACCTCTATGTAGATGTATACGTATGTATACATATATTGATATATTCGTATGCACATTTCCATTTTTCACACATACATATATATTGACATATGTATATATCTTATATATATACTCATTCTATTGTATAACTAAGCACACATACAATTACTATCTTATTGATAATAAATATATGTGTGATGTATATATACATATATACATATATACATACATGTTTAATTGTCCCTTTGATAACACCATGGTCATAAGCAACCTGTTCATAAGTGTGCATAGGGACGTCTACCCATGTACTCTCATGTACGTGTTTCTTCATGCATATGGTCTATCGTCGACATACATATGCATACATATATATACATTGATGTATGATCACCTCATTAAACAAGCACAATAATATAATGAAGAACCCATAAACTCCAAACACATAAACATCATCCAAGAATGCATTCAATTGTAATCAAGATCCTTACTAATGCATTTACACATCATACTAAAGGATGACTTCCCAATTCCCAATACTATGACTAGACTCAACCATTCTATTGTGAGTGTGTGTGTAGGCTTAGTTAGGCTTCGTTACTAGTTACCCAAACAAGTTCGTCTCCCTGAGTGATACTTCCCCTCGCTCTTGGAGGATTGAATATGAACCTGCATCCAACTTAACACATTCTCATGCTAGTCAGTTGTTCATCAAAACAAGCATTTTCATAATAATTTTCCATAGTTAGAATACCCAATTCAATAACCATTCATTTCCGTATATGCATTTCATCACATAACATTAAATGAAATAAACATTCATTCCTAATTCATTGCTAACAAAGTGCAAGCACATATATTTCCAATCAGAATTCCAATTACATTCTCGCATGCAATAATTTACACTAGCATAGTAATAGCAAATAGGTAAACACACAATGGGGTGTGACATACTCCCCCCCTTATGAATCATCACCCCTAATGATTTTATGTATTAAACATAAACTAAACAAATAAATAACATTGTTTTCAAGTACTTTCAAAAGAATGTAAAATATGTGGAAACTTTTGTTGTATCTCAGCATAGTCTTCCCAAGTGGAAGAATCTTCTACATACTAGTCCCATTGGACTTTGCACTGAAGAACTTCTGGTTACATAAGTGAAGCTTATGTGTTCTGAGCACCTTGATAGGCTCGATTGTTATCACTTCAAGGTCCTATACCTATAAATCATTCCAATCAATTACATTATGATGTAAACAAGGTGGTGATGACTCACTATCAAACTCAAATTGATCAGTATCAAACAAAGAAACCTGCCCTTGAACATAAAACTCTCAACTTTCCCTGAACACATAACAAGAGGCTTATAGCCCTCAAAATCTGACTTTGCACAATATATTTTAGAGAAGGCCATACAAGGGCTTGACAAACATCAATTTAGACTTCCCACAGAACCAACATAACATCCCTAAAAGGTTACAAGTGACTTCTTTGCAACAATATTGAGATCCAATACAATACCCATGTTTTAAGCTACTCAATTATCCCTATTTAACAAAGGAAGTACTTACTACACACCAAATAACCACTCAAAATCTCTTGACAGTCACTAATTGTGATACAAAATACCAAATTTCATGATAATTCACAAAATCAAGTCCTCTAGGATGTTGATCAAAGAAACCCTCCTTTTTCATGCAAAAACACTAGGGTTTATTCAATATGTTTTTTCCTAGTCTTATCTAACACAAATAATACTTCAAAAAAATTCAAAATGGGTTTGTACAGACTCACAAAACCTTCACTTGATCAATTTTATCAACAATTCACCAAAACCTTCTCACAACACCTCACTTTCATAAGAAAAATGCACTACCCAACCCTAGGGCACCATCCCAAATTGAATAACTTGAATCCTCTGCACTCTAGACCATATGAACACCTAGTTTACAATGTTTTGGACCCATTCCATGAGAGACGGTAGGCACACATTGTGGAATGGGTCAATTTAGCATTTTAGATGACTCTTAACCCTTAAATCTGTGTAAATGGGGCAACAATGGAGATTTAAGAGAACTCACACAAAACACAATGATAGACCTTAAAAATAGAATAAAAAAAGATTTAATTCATTCTCTACACCATACAAATTAGTTTCAGATAAATTAAAGCTACGGGTCCGTCAATATGTGAAAAGTTTAGAAAACATAGAAAATTACAGAATAAATGTTATTCTTCTTATGGGAAATTCATTACAATCCTTCTCCAATCCATCTTCGAGCCTTATTGAAGCCTTTTATACTTTTTCCCTCCATAATATAACCAAAAAATTCCTATAACCACTTTTTAAACTTCCAAAACCCTTCATATTCCTAAATGTTGCAATTTTGACAATTTTCGCTCTTGACAACATTTGCATTTTTGTGCAACTTTTGCTCTTTAGACACAAATGACCCTACAATCCCCTAGGTACATTGAAAATGATATTTTTAGACCTTATTTAGAGTAAATAAAATAAAAACACCTCTTACTACCTTAGACTCAACTATTGACCCACTTATTACATCTTCAAAAGATCAAATTTGCACTTAAGGGTTTAGGTGCTCCTACACCATACAACCCCATTGAAAAGAGCTCCTGCCACATGGGTTGTGTCTTGTACCAATTTCTCCAAGATTCACACATATTCCTCTATTCTACAAACACTTTCCATTGGTCGATACACTATCTTTCAATTTTCCCTATATCTTTGTTCTTGTTTGCATATGAGATTGTCTTCATCTCTACATTCAGCCCTGATGTCTTCCTTCTTCCTACTCCTTGATCAAAACCTGGTGATGTATTTGTCTTTACACCCGCAAGAAAACAATTTTTAGAGACTCCTTGAACTATCCTCCCTTTTACCTCAGTTTCATGCTTATAACTATTCACAACACTTTGTCCAATCTTTATTTTCCTTACTGTCATCAAAATTTTTGCTTTGTCAGCACCAAGTACCATCTTACTTTCCTCATATCCTACTACTCTCACTGTACCATCAAATACCACTTGTCACTTAACGTTACTCTCAACCAGAGGACACACCATTGTCCCAATCAACACATTTTCAGTCCAATTCACTATCAACAAACCTGAAGCAACTTTTTCATTTGTTGTCCCAACATTCTTAGACTTTGAAGTAACAATAGTATCCATCTTTTTGTCCTCTCTTACAACTTCAACAAGCTCTTTCTTTCCACACATGATTAATTTTTCCTTACCTTTTTTATCTTCCACCAAAGGAGTCAAAACAAATTTACATCCATCCTTCTCTATAGTGTATGTGTTCTCTCTACCATCATATAATGCATGCATGTCATACTATCAGGGCCTACCTAGGAGTAAATGAAAACAATCCATAGGCAAGATATCACAAAATACCTTATCTTTATAGCTTCCAACTTGGAATTCAACAACTTCTTGTTCATTGACCAACAAAGATTTCCCATCACTCAACCAATACACCTTATAAGGTAACTCATGAGGAATTTCTTGCAAATTCAATTTATTAACCATCTCACTTGACACCATATTTTTAGTAGACCCTGAATCAATAACAATTTTGCATACCTTGTTCTTGCACTTGCATGTGGTCTTGAAAATACTCTTTCTTTGCAATGTTCCATCTCCTTTGTTGCCTTCAAAATAGTCTTCCTCATCATCAACATTTCACCTATTTCAGGGGCAACACACAAACTTGTAAAATTAAATTTGTACTCTCACACTCCTCTTCTTGTACTAATTGTGCTCTCCTTTCAGTCCTCTCTTCTCCACTTGATGAACTACCAAAATTTCCAGATCATTTCCAAAAAGGATGACCATATTCATTACAATTATAACATCTCCCTACAAAATTATTTGAATGTCTGTCACCGCCGAATCTACCTCTACCCCTAAATCCTCCTCTTGAATCAACACCTTTCTCCTTACCTTTAATTTATTCTTCTTGTTCCTCAAATGGATGATTTTATGTATGGATTGATCCTCTCCCTCTTGTGCTAGTACCTCTTCCTCTAACAAATTCTCTTTCCTTCTTTTAATCTTTTCCTCCACCTTGATTGCCAATTGAAAACATTCTTCAACATTCTTTAGGTTAGCAACAACCAATTCATCTTGTATATTGAATCTAAGACCACCTAAGTATCTATCCACTTTCTCAACTTCATCTTCATCCCTTCTTGACCTTATACTTAGTTTTTAGAATTCATCCGTATAGGCCTTAACATCTAGATCCTTTTGTTTCAAAATTTGCAATCTTTTTATACAATTGAACTTCATAGTCTTTTGGAAGAAACTTACCTTTCAACTTTTGTACCATCTTGTCCCAAGAAACTATTCTTGAATTTCCTTGTTTTCTCCTCTCTTCTTGCTTGTATTCCCACCATAGAAGAGCATGACCTTTGACTTTTGTTTTTGCCACCTTCACCATCTGCTCATCTAAAATGTCTTCACTTTCAAAGTAATTGTCCATGGCTGCAATCTAGTCAAGCAACTCTTCTTCATTTAAATTTCCACCATACATAGGAAGATAAAATTTGACCTTCATTGAATCACCTTTTACTTCCTTGAGCAACTTTTCCATCCTCTAATCTTTAGGGTCTAACTCCTCATCAACATCTTCATATTATTCATCTTCCTCCTTTGTTTCACTCTCTTCATTCTCATCTCTTCTTTTCTTTGTCTCCAAGGCAACAAGCCTTTCCAATATTGTATTGTGTGACTCCAAAAGCTTATCATGCTTCTCCTTTAGTTCCTACAAATCTCTAGCAACACCAATGCCCTTTGAAGGCATTTTCACAAACTTGTCTTTTCACCTTCCAATCTCTTTTCTTCAAACCTACAAACTTCAACCACAAGAGACCTTGTCCCTGAGCTCTGATACCACCTAATGTAAGCAAGTTGGTGATGAATCACTATCAAACTCAAATTGATTAGTCTCAAACAAAGAAACCTGCCCTTGAACATAAAACTCTCAACTTTCCCTGAACACATAACAAGAGGTTTGCAACCCTCAAAATCTGACTTTGCACAATATATTTTAGAAAAGGACATACAAGGGCTTGAAAAACATCAATTTATACTTCCCACATAACCAAAATAACATCCCTAAAAGGTTACAAGTGACTTCTTTGCAACAATATTGAGATCCAATTCAATACCCCTATTTTAGGCTACTCAATTAGCCTTATTTAACAAAGGAAGTACTTCCTATACACCAAATAACCACTCAAAATATTTTGAAAGTCAATAATTGTGATACAAAACACCAAATTACATGATCAATTCATAGAATCAAGTCCTCTAGGATGTTGATCCAAGAAACCCTTCTTTTTCATGCAAAAACACTAGGGTTTATTTAATCTCTTGTTTCCCAGTCTTATCTGACACAACTAATACTTCAAACAGATTCAAATGGGTTTGTATAGACTTAATCAATTTTATCAACAATTCACCAAAACCTTCTCACAACACCTCACTTTCATAATAAAAATGCACCACCCAACCCTAGGGCACCATCCCAAATTGAACAACTTCCTCTACACTCTATACCATATGAACACATCGTTTACAATGTGTTGGAACCATTCCATGAGATACAGTAGGCATAGATAGTGGAATGGGTCAATTCAACATTTTAGATGACTCTCAACCCTTAAATCTGTATAAATAGGGCAACAATAGAGTTTTAAATAGAACTCACACAAAACACAATGATAAACCTTCAAACTAGAATAAAAAAAGAGTTAATTCATGCCTCTACACCACACAAATGAGTTTCAAAGCAATTAAATCCTATACAGGTCCATATAGTATTTGAAGAGTTCAAAAAACATAGAAAATTACAAAATAAACGTTTTTCTAAGTCTTATGGAAAATTCATTGCAATCCTTCTCCAATCCATCTTCGAGCCTTCTTGAAGCCTTTTATACTTTTTCCCTCCAAAATCTAACCAACAAACACCTATAACTACTTTTTAAACTTCCAAAACCCTTCATATTCCTAAATGTTGCAATTTTGACAATTTTTGCTCTTGACAACATTTGCATTTTTGTGCAAATTTTTCTATTTAGACACAAATTACTCTACAATCCCCCAATTAGATTGAAAATGGTATTTTTAGACATTATTTAGAGTAAGTAAACTCAAAACACCCCTTACTAACTTAGACTCAACTACTGACCCGCTTATTACATCTTCAAAAGATCAAACTTGCACTTAAGGGTTTAGGTACTCCTGCACCACATTATTAACTCATGGTATATACTTCTTTAGGTAAGAAACATCAAAGATGTTATGCATTCGGGCAAGAGATGGTGGTAATGTAATTTGGTAAGCTAGAAGATTCACTTCCTCAAGAATCTCAAAAGGTCCTATATTGCACAGAGCTAATTTGGATGACTTTCCAAACTTGATGGAACTCTTATGAGGTTTAACCCTTAACAACACCTTGTCACCTACTACAAAATTTTGAGGCACTCGCTTTGCATCTTCATAGATTTTATGTATATTAATAGCTTCAACTAACCTTTTCTTAACAATCCTCACTTCATCTTTGATTTCAACCAACATTTATGGCCCAAGACTCACCTTATCCTCAAGTTTATCCCAAATTATAGGGGTTTGACACTTTCAACCATATAATTCTTCAAAAGGAGCCATCTTTATTGTGGAATGGTAGGAGTTGTTATAAGTGAATTCCACTAAAGGTAAGTAATCTTTCCACTTGTATTGTTGACCCATGCAATACATTCTAAGTAGGTATTTGAGTACTTGATTTACCCTTTCTATTTGTCCATCCTTTTTCTGATGATATGCTGAAATTATATTTAGTTGAGTCCCAAGTGCAAAGAATAAGGTTTTCCAAAACCCGGAGGTGATTTATGCATCTCCATCTAAGACAATCTTCTCAGGAATCCCATGCAATCTAAACTCTTCTTGAACAAATTTTCATGCTATGATAGGAGCTGAATCAATTAGATTCCTGGGTCTGAAATGTGCTACCTTAGTAAGCTTATCCATAAATACAAGAATGAAATTATGATAATTCCTTTACATAGGAAATCCTTGCACAAATTCCATACTTATGACTTTCCACTTACTCTGGAATATCATGTAGGTATAACAAGCCTACAGGATGATGATGAACCTAGCCACAATTCTAGCAACATCTCCTTTCATCCCTTTCCAAAAATATAATTCCTTTCTATCATCCAACATTTATGTCACACCAAGGTGTCTAGAGTATGGTGCTTCATGAACTTCTTTCCATACCAGATTTCTCAACACATTTGATTCAGGTACATACATTCTCCCCTTATACCTAAGTAATCCATTGGGTTCAAAATTAAATCCTTCATACCTAGCATCTTGCAGATTATTTGTGAGTGCTTCCTTAACTTGTATATAGTACTCATCCTCTTCACATTTATGCAATACTTGACCTTTAAAGTCAGTTTGGATTGTCACTATTGAAGCAATAAGATGTCTTCGACTTAAGGCATCGACAACCTGATTTTCTTTCCCCTTGATGTAGCTGATATTGAAGTCATAATCAAATATTAAATCCAACCATCTTCTTTGTGTTACATTCATATTAGGTTGAGTAAATAGATATTTCATCTCGTGATGCTCAACTTTCATCTCAAAGGGCTTCCCCAATAAGTAATGCCTCCACATTTGCAATGCATGAACCACTGCTGCTACGATGCATAATTTTTCTCATAGGGTTTCAGATTCCTTGATTCCTAAGAAATTACTTGTCCTTCCTACATTAAAACACCACCTAATCCCTCTCTTGATGCATCTATGATAACAATGAAGTCTCCATTAGGATATGGTACTTTCAAAATTGGGGCAGTAGTTAGCTTCTCTTTGAGTAGATCAAATGCTACTTGGCACTTTTCTGTCCACTCAAACTTCTCCCCTTTCTTTTGCAAAGAAGTAATTGGAAAGGCTATCTTGGAGAAGTTTTCAACAAACTTTCTATAATATCCTATCAAACCCATAAAATTTCTTAACCCTAAGACATTTTTGGGCATTAGCCATTCTAGCACTACCTTGATCTTAGTTGGATGAACTGAGATACAGTTTTTCGAGATCACATGTCCAAGATACTATATAGAAAGTGCACTTAGAGAGTTTCCCATACAACTTATGTTCTCTCAGTAATTGTAGAACTATCTCCAAATGCTTACAATGATCCTCCTCATTCTTTGAATGAATCATGATATCATCTAGGAAAACCAAGACAAACTTATCTAGGCAACACCTAAATACATTATTCATAAGGTTCATAAATGTTGCTGATGCATTAGTTACTCCAAAGGGTAGAACTGTAAACTCATAATACCCATATCTGGTTTTGAATTTAGTCTTGAAGATTTCCTCATCTTTGATTCTTAACTGGTGGTATCCAAATCATAGATCAATCTTAGAAAACACAATAGCTCCCCACATTTGATCAAAAATATCATCAATGTGTGGTAATGGATACTTGTTCTTTACCATATCTTTGTTAAGCATATGATAATCTATGCACAAACACCAAGTACCATCCTTCTTTTTCACAAAGATTATTGGCACTCCCCAAGGTGATACACTTGGTCTTACCAATCCCTTAGACAACAATTCATCCAGTTGTGCCTTAAGCTCCATTAACTTAGTTGTTGTCATTATGTAAGGCACTTTGGAAACATGTTCAAATCCCAGTACTATATCAATAGAGAAACCAAATATCCTTTTTGGTGGTAGTCCAGGTAATTCCTCTAGAAACACATCCAAAAACTTTCTCAAGATAGGATACTTTTCCATATTTGTTTCTTGAGTTTCCATCATTTCACCTTCTTCCATCTCTTGGAAGCTTTGTGATCCAAAATTTTCAAGACTCTCATGAGAATTAGATCTCTTATAATCTTCAAGCTTTTCCATATTGACTACAAAGAGCTTGCACCCTTTCTTCTTAGCCCTTAATAATTGCATAGTAGAGATTTGATGCAACTTGACCTCCCTAAGTATCCCTTGTAGCATCACTTGGTTTCCAAAATCATCTAGGCATTCTACTATTTTGGCATGGAAATCTACCTTGGCTCTATGTCTCCAAAGCTAGTTCATTCCTAGGATAACATCATAGGATCCTAAGGGTGCTACATATAGATTTACCTTAGTAGAAAAACAAGGTAGCTCAATCCTAGCTTTGAACAAACCTTGTTCCATTGTTGCTCTTCTTCAATTTGTATATTTTGCAACCCATGACTTTTCCATATAACCAACTTTCCTAGATATTTGCTTTGCTACTCTAGGTGAAATAAAATTTTCAGTTGCTCCAATATCTATAAGTATGGAAATGGGTAAGACAAACAAAATACTTGGAGTCTCTATTGGATTGACTTGATACTCTACTTGGCGATTGTCCAAGGCAACATGAATTTTTTTTTGGAATTTCGCTTGTTGGGTAGGAAGTGGGTTACCATAAGATCGTGACCTTGAAGACTTATTGGGACAATGGATAGCATAGTGGTCTCCCCCACATGTGAAGCATCCAATAGCCAATCCTTTCTTCCTTGCAAGTTCTCCATATTTATTAGCATTTCCACCATTGGAACTATTCCTCTTGTGTTTCCTCCTTGAATCTCTTCCATTATTTTGGGGTCCCTTTTCCCCTTCTTTCTGCAATTCTAACACAAATTCAAACTTCTTTGGAGTTGGTTTGACTTGAGCTCCCACAATCTTCTTGTACTTTTTATTCTCTTGGCGGATGGAGATAGCTTTGAGCTTCTACTCTTGCTTAACAACTTTCTCATAGATCCATAGTGATTGGACCGTGAACGTCTACCTCTCCTCTAATATGACTATTAAGTCCCATGATGAATTTCCTTATGTGGTAATATTCATCCTTCTGATACATTGGTACATAAAGTAATAGGTGGGTAAACTTTTCCCAATACTCATTTACCGACATCTCACTCTGTCTCAAATTTTGAAAATCTGTGAGTTTCTAGTTGAAAAAGGGTTGGGGTAATGATGAAAGAGGGTCAGGGACTTTGAAAGAAACACAAATATTTCAAGGATTAAAGGTTGCAATCTCAAGCTATCTCCCAGGCACCCTAATGGAGACAAGGCTTAATGATGCACTAATCGCTTGTATGCTCTCTTTATGGACCCAAACCCTTGGAACACCCTTAAGAGACTTAAGAAAACTTGTTTTGAATGATTTCAAAGCCCAACCCTCTGACTTAGACACAAAACCAATTTTTCACCTTAACTAGGCTACTAGCCCAACTAGGCCTCCTGCGGTGATTTTTTGACTTTGCACTCAAACTTTCCAAAGGAACCTCCAAAATAATGATTGAACCAGATGTGGTTTGTGATGATACATAACATACTAGATTCTTGATGGCACTTGTTTTGGAGCACACCAATCAAAAATCTGTTGTTTCCTCAAATTTAGGCCTAATTAGCCCTCTTTTTCAAAGCAACCCCTCTTTAAACTCAACCCCTGACCATGAAACTTTCAAAAGTCTCCTAAAATGACTCAAAACCAAGGAATCCAAGTTTTTAGACCTCTATGACACATCTAACATGCTCCAGCACAAACCCCTCCTCAACTTGCCTCAAAAACTAGGGCTTCTTGAAAACTAACCTTCCAATCACTTCCAGAACTTTCTCATTGACTCTACACCATTAGGAACAACATATTTAGTCAATCCAAACTCAAAAACATTCCCCTCATTAAGGCAGATCTTCTGCTGCTACACCCTAGCCTCCATCTTCAAGCATTTTTCACAATGAAATCTTGGTGTACACCGTTTGATTCTTCTTTCCTGCACTTTATATTGTTATTCCAGTATGGTACATGTCATATGTGATCCATTTCATATATTTTCAGTCATTATACTCCATGAAATGGATCATTCCATCATTAAAACTCTCAAAACAGGGCAAAATCTGCACTTTTCCTGTGGATAGTCAGCAAAAACGTGCAAGAATTGATCTATTTCATTTATCAGAACATGTGAGTGGTGTTAAAACATGTAAATACAAATTACCAAAGCATCCAAATGTGGATAACTTCAATAATATTCAATGGTTCATCAAAAAAACACAGAAAATTGCAAGAAAACAGAAATTTTGTTGTATTTTCTGAGAACAGTCTATACAATTCTTTCTCCAATCACCTAACCTCTATAAAAATATTGATTTTAGGGTTATAAACCCATTCTCCAACTGATCCAACTTATTTTGATTGATTACATTGCTTAATTTACTCTAAAACTCTCAAAACTCCCTTTCCCGCCTAAACTAAAATTCAAAAATTTGAAATTGCAAACTTACATTTTATTAAAATCTATCACCTAAAAACTATTGGATATTCAATATCCAAGTTTATTTGACCTACTTAAAGCCTAATATCACTAATCAAACCCCTAGAACATAATTTTTCCTTTACATTGCATTTTTAACTTAGATTCCTTATCAGGAACCTTAGAACTTTCAACAATCTCATTACACTTATTCATCCCAAATGCCATTATAGGCTCCAAAAGGTTATAATTAATGTTTTGACTTGCTTGGAAGGTCCTCCTGACCCCTGCACTCTCCTAGTTCTTGAAGTGCTCCTTGAAGGCCTCTAGGTGCTCCGCACCCGGGTAACCATCTTTTCCGAAATATTTCCACAAACTCGCTCCATGTAAGTTTCAATGAGCTAAGCCTGAGTTCCATTCTCTTATTCATCCACTAGTTAGAGGCTTCTCCTGCTAACTGGTAAGCTCCCAATGCTACTTTCGTGACCTCAGAATAATTTTGGATCTCAAAATATTTCTCCATCTGGATCAATCATGACTTAGCTTCTTCCCCACTGGTACTACCTTCAAACTTGGGTGGGATTATTATTTTTCTCATATCCCTAGAAAGTTTAGAAGCCATACACTTCCTATTAGTTTCCTCAAACAAAGAAGGTGATTTCTCTTTCTCATGTTCATGGGTTTGATCATGTTCATGAGAAGAATTTTCTCCCTCATCCTCATTATTTGGAACTTCCTGATCTACTCTATCCTTTTCTCTTACTTCTTGCTTTAGATTTCCTAATCTTTCTAGGATTTGATCCAATCTAGCTTCAATACCCATTGGACCTTGTCCGACTTCT
Source organism: Sequoia sempervirens (assembly GCA_007258455.2). NCBI lineage: Eukaryota > Viridiplantae > Streptophyta > Pinopsida > Cupressales > Cupressaceae > Sequoia > Sequoia sempervirens. The sequence goes on along the minus strand of VDFB02175167.1, from coordinate 6,458 downwards.
TGACTTCCTCCAAGATTGGTCCTTGTTCTCACCATCCTTGCAAGAATGGATTATACTTCAAGGTTCATCCATATTAGATTCAATCATGTTCTTATTACCTTATGGAAAACATTTAAATGAGCATTCATTCACACATAAGAAATTTCACATCATATTTGAGCACAAGCTTTTGATAAACACATGATTTTATTATTCGCAAGGATCTCAATATCCTTTAGATTACATAGAGTGACTATTCAGATAGTCAAGTGGAGAGTATCCCTAGGATTCACTCTCTAACACATAACTCAATGGGGTATACCCCTCATATTTTTGTTCATCTCTCATTTGTTCATATCTATCCCAAAATAGATAGTAACCTTTGGATTTGTCATCCGATACATAGTTATGGGGGACAAAACCCTCTTATTCATTACTTGAGGAAATTACAATCACTTACGACATAGGAAGGACTCTAGGGTCTCTAAATATGAATGTTGGGCTAACACTTCCTTTTGAGGGAATATCACTAGAAAGTGATAAGGAATCAGACTTTGCTGGTGAGACTAGAGGTAGATAGTTGTAATTGGCCTCCATATTTCTCTTTACTTCACTAATATGAGAAAGAGTGTGACTGAAAGTTTCAGTATCGCTTAACCCAATGGCATTGTCATAGTTGGTACTCTAAATCATAGGAATAATGGCCTCTCTTTCCTTCTTGCCTTTCAGGTAGCATTGATTCCCAATTACTAACTTTCTTGTAGTTAACCTGAGATGCACCATCTTGGCACACGAATTTCCAAACATTAGATACCATTGGACAGAAAGTATGATGAGCTCATAGGTTCCAATGCTAAACTTGGTAGCTCTGATACCACATGTAACATTCCAATTGTTCACACAAGTAAATTTCCTAAGTTTTCACTTTCAAGTAAATAAATTATGTAACTTAACCATTTCCATAATAAAATTCTTTTCTTAATAGAGAACAAATGAACGAAGATTTCATAACAATAATCAACATTGATTCCATTTCCAAAATAATATCTCATAAATTACAGTATTCCAAGGATTCTATACAAAGTGCATACATAGCTTAACCGAGCTTTAAAGCAATAGAAATAGATGGTCCAAGAAGCTCCTTTCAAATCTTGGTCGTAGTTGCCTGCTGAGGAGGAGAAGCATCACTCAAGCGCTTTTCCGCCAACTATGGACTCATATACGGTCCACCGTGCATCTATCATTTGATAGATGGCCCTATCTTTTGATGAAGAGATTGGTAGATTAACCTTGTAAAGACAATCATTTCAAGTTTAGTGTTGTGTCCTACATGACTAGAACTTGTAACCCTACAATCCTAAACTAGCATGCATAAAAAAATCACTGTGAATTGACAATGGAGCCAAAGACAATCACACTACTTTTTCCAAAGTATTCTCACTCAGTACTTCAAGTGACATTCATCCTACTCACATACACTACTCAAGCTCGATTTGAATTTAGGCCATTATAAACTATGCATAGGTATTTCCTTCTATAGGTAGTCTTTAACCTTAGAAACAACCTATTCCCTTTCTCCTAAACTCAATGGAATTTCTACCCACAAAGCATAAACATAAGTTACCCTCCCTTGAATGGATAATCAAATCCCAGGTGTAACTTACGAGCTATCTAAATCAATCAAATAACTTTGCAATGGATAACCCTTAAGCTATCCTTGTTTCATCATTCCTAGTATACTATACTAATGACAAACAAACTCTCCTATTATGGAGTATATACAACCACTTTCATAGAAAATCATAAACAACTTCTTTTACTTTTCATAAGAAAATACTATGATTCAATAAATCAAGCATCCTCAAGCAATTCCAAACAAAGTAATCAAGACTTTCATTATTTCATAATGAAAGAAAAATAAAAGGAGAATAGATCCGCATGCCTCTAATTCGCTTATTCCAATAGAATAATCTGATTCACAGCCTTCTAATGACAGCTTGTTAGGCTTGAATTCAACTACTATAAACACTCAATGTAATACTTCACAATATCCTCTTTCTCTAGGGACACAAAATAACTCTATGCTTCCACAAAATATAGCTCTCAAAATATTTGCAGCAGAATGCAACTACGAAATTGTGCGTCCCAAATGAGAGAGTTGGCTCATCTATTTATACAAAATATTGAGACTTTGATGCCTAAGGAAAAGGTATGCTAGTCAGAACCACTCAAGCATGCAAGTCGACTCATCTCTCACAGTAAAAAGGTGGCAACATTCTAAGAAAATACTCAGCTTGGTATTCTATAGATCAACCTCCTTGTTTGACAACAATGCAAGACTATTTCAAATATGCACATGCTCTAAAGATGAGAATCGAATTGCAAGTTTGGTAGACTTCTATAGAAAATAGAGTATTCATATTATGGTGCCAATTTTCAGCCATTTTCCTATTCTTTTGGCCGCAAATTAATCAACAAAAACAATCAAAATTCACCAAGCAACACATACTATAGTTGACTCAGTCATAGACTGTTCAATCGACAGGTAAAAGATGAATCGACTCCATAGTTATAGTACATAGAATAACTTTGACCAACCACGTCCTTTGTTGTGATCTTTATCCTTTATTCATGTGTTGCAAATACTTACACAACAAGTTATATTCTCATTTTTCCTTTGCATTTTATTTGTAGATTTAAATGTGTCTTACTTTCCACTTGAGTGCTATTATATAGTGTGCAATACTTCTCATTTATCGACCAAACATATGCTTATATAATTCGACCTTTATTCTTTGCATAACATATGCATTAATCAGCCTTAAATACTTTGCATAATATATATAAAAATCAGCCCAAATACTTTCTCTCTCCTTTCTCTCTCTCTCTCTCTATATATATATCTTATTATATATACATGTACATGTATATATATATGTATGCATATATATATATATATACTGATGAATAGATTTAACGCTATATATATGTGTATATATTTTAATATATATATTTATATATATATATTCCATGTCAATTAAAAATGTATACATTTGATATTCAAAATGAATAAGTCCAAGCACATTTCCATATACATAATATCATTTTGTGTATATATATATATCTTCTATGCACATGTATACATATATATATAGTATACATGTGTCGATTGTCCCTTTGATAACAGCCATGCCTATAAGCAACATGTTCATAAGTACGCATAGGTATGTCTACCTATGTACCTTAATGTATGTGTTTCTTCATGTATACCCTATCATCTATATGTTTATGCATACATATATATACATCTCGTATAGTTCACTCCTCATCAATATATAATAAATAATATAAATGAAGAACCTATAAACTCCAAACACATAAAACATCATCAAAGAAATCGCACTCCACAGAATCAAAAACCTTACTTAATGCAAACACATCATACCTAAAGGGATGACTTACCAAATTCCAAATACTAAGGACTAGACTCCAACCATCTCTATTGTGGAGTGTAAACTCAGCTTAGATTTCGAGCATCAAGCATTATCACCAAGTTCTTCTCCCGAGTGATACTTCTCTCACTTTGAGGATTAAATATGAACTCCTCGTGATCCAACTTTAACACATTCCTAGTATGGTAGTCAATTGTCTATCAAACAAGCATTTTCATAATACTTTTCCATAGTTAGAATATCAAATTCAATAACCATTCATTTCCATATATGCATTTCATCACATAAAATTAAATGAAATAAATATACATTCCCAATTCATTGATAACAAAGTGCAAGAACATATATTTCCAATTAGAATTCCAATTACATTCTCACATGCAATAATTTACCCTAGCATAGTAATATTAATTAGGTAAACACACAATGGGGTGTGACAATACGTATCTCATCTAGAGCATTGAGGTTTATGTAACCTATCCTTTTGTGCTTTAGATATATCCACGCCCAATTTAATTGCTATCCTCAAATTTTTGTACTCAAATTCTATTGGAAGAACCGCCTTTTTTTCATACACCAATTCATATGTTGTAAAGCTTTTTATTTTCCAAGTTGTCCTGTAAGCCCAAATTGATTCAAGTAACTTGACTGCCTAATCCTTGTGTATTTACACTATTTTTTTCAGAATGTTTTTGATTTCCCTATTAGTCACTACTACTTTGCCATTTTCTTGAGGTTGATAAGGTGTAGACTTCCTATGCCCGATCTCATACTCCTACACTAACTTGGTTATCAGATTTGAGGTGAATTGTGGACCTTGGTTTGTCACAATTTCCCTTGGGACACTGTCTCTTGTATAGATGTCTTCATATAGGAACTTAGCTACATTTCCATCCCTTGCAAATTGCAAGCTTTTGACCTCCACCAAATTTGTTAGATAATCAGTACAAATCAATATATACTGGGACCAATAAAACCCATCCCCCATTTATCAAATGGTGCTAACACAAGTTGTGGTTGTAATGGAATTTCATCTATTTTGTTGGCCTTCCCATCATTTGACACCTATCACAATTCCTTGTATATTTGATTGAATCTTTATGAAGTGTTGGCCAATAATAGCCAACAGTCAAGATCTTTAGATTTGTCCTCTTTGCTGCAAAATGTCCTCCACAAGGTTCATCATGACATGCCTTGAGAATATCATGGAATTCACCTTCTCAGATACACCTCCTCATAATATTTTCAAGTCCTGTGTAAAATAAATATCCATCTATCGATGAATAAGGGAAACTCTTTTGAACAAAATGTCTTTTCTCCCTTGGTGAGAAATGAGATGGTGTTATCCCTACAACTAGATAATTGGCTATGTTTGCATACCAAGGTGTATGTAGAGATAGGGAAAATAAGTTCTCATCTAGAAATGAATCATCTATAATGCCCTCGTCTAATTTTATTAGCAATCTGGAGAAAAATTATACTACCACATCTTTTTTTCCCAGTTTTTCTACTATGGTGATATCAAACTCATAAAGTAACAACAACCATCTCATAATTCTTCCCCCAACTATTAGTTTTTTCATCAAGTACCTAATTGTTGTATGATTTGTATGAATGGATATAAAATACCCTGTGATATAATGTTTGAATTTGTTGATTGCATGGAATACTATTAATATCTCCTTTTTAGTCACAGTGTAGTTGAGCTCCACCCCTTGAAGGTTCTTACTGATATAATATACAACATACTCTTGATTTGCTTCCTTCTATCCTATCATAACTCCAATTGCAAAATTAGAAGCATCAATATGGATATGAAAAGGCAATGCTCAATTTGGTCGTCTTGATATTGGTGTCCTTGTAAGTGCTACCTTAAGAGATTCAAATTCATGTTGACAAGCATGTGTCCAATCAAACTCTACATCTTTAGACAATAGAACAAAAAGTGGTGCTGCAATCTTACTGAAATCTTGTATAAATCTTCTATAGTAGCCAACATGGCCAAGGAAGCTTTTGACATCCTTCAGTTTTTGAGGCACAAGCATTGTTGACATTATCTCTATTTTATTTGGGTCTACTTGGATTCCCTTATTGGACACAAATTTTCCCAAGACTACTCCCTCAATCGTCATCATGAAACTTTTCTCATGACTTAGGGACAGGTGGTGATCTTGACATCTCTGTAGCACCTTCTCCAAATTAGCAAGTGCTCCTTCATAGGTATTCCCATAAGTTGTAAAATCATCCATGTAAAGTTCCATGGAATCATGAGAAAAATATGAGAATATGCTCAATATTGCACTTTGGAAGGTGTCAGGTGCATTGCATAGCCCAAATAGCAAGACAAAGTAAGAATATGTACCCCAAGGGCATGCAAAGGTTATATTGTCTTGGTTTTTGGGGCTATTTTAATTTGGTTGTATCCACTAAACCATCCAAGAAGGAAAAGTACTTTTTCCCTACTAAGGAATCTAGAACTTGATCAATGAATGGAAGGGGAAAGTGGTCTTTTCTAGTTGCTACATTCAGCTCACGGTAATTAACACACACTCTCCATTTTACTCCCTTCTTAGGTATAATTACTAGTGCATGCACCCACTGACTGTCAGAGATTGGATATATGAATCTTGCATCTAGTAACTTTTGCAGTTATGATTTTACTACATCACAGACAACTAGATTCATTCTCCTTTGGGGTTGCCTAACTAGTTTATAGTCATCATTTATGTAAATTCGGTGCATGGGATTCTATTCCTTTCATATTATGGTAATTCCATGTAAATTAAGTTGTGTGTGCTTGCAACACATTCAATAGTGAAGACTATTGTGCAATAGTCAACTGACTATTTATATTTAATGTCTTTCTCGGTGTAATCTCTAAAGTCAAGGATGATGCTTTAACAAATGCTATGTTAAGACTTGTTATATTGGGGTTATAGTTATGTGGCAATAAGGTATGGAAAATTTTAGAAATTGACTCAGATGTATTGGTAGGGATTATATTGTGTAGGGTGATACAAGCATGTT